>PVLD010005024.1:0-117554 GCA_004027595.1 Dinomys branickii | reverse complement strand
GAAATTAACGGAAAAAAATCAAAGACAGCACAAATGATATTAAAAAAATACTGTTTATAGAAATAATAGCAGAAACTTTCCAAATATGGGGTAAGAAATTAACATACAGAGAAGCGAGGCATATAGAACCCTAAATATTCATGATCAGAAAAGAACTTCTCCAAGACACCTCACAGTCAAAATTCCACGAGTCCAACACAAGGACAGAATCTTAAAAGTGGTTAGAGAAAAGCACCAAATCACTTATAAAGGTAAATACACTAGAATCACGGCAGACTTCTCAACACAAACCTTAAAGGGCAAGAATGCTTTGAGGGAAGTGTTTCAAGCACCCCCGCACACACACCCCAAACCCCCAAAACATAAAAACTTCCAACCCAGACTGATAGGTCTTGCAAATTTACCTTTCAAAATTGATGAAAAAATAACATAGTTCCATGACAAAGATCACCTTAAGAAATTCATGACTATCAAACCAGCACAACGAAGAATTCTCAAGTACGGCCTAGAGAGAGACAATGGAGCCAACAGTGCCAAAAACTCTGACAGGAAAATAAAGCAGCATCAGGAATAAATAATAATTCTCAAAGTAAATGATCTCAATTCCCCAATCAAAAGACACAGATGAGCAGAACGGGTCAAGAAACAAAACCCAACAATATGCTGTATACAAGAAACAGGTTAATTTTTTTTAATTTTGAAGATAAAAGAATATGAACTCAAACAACACAAAAACAATAAGGAAATACACAAATTTTGAGGAAGATAATAGGGGATTGGCAATGAATGCTGTTTTTTACATAATATCATCTTCATATTTGTTATTCAGTTATCTCAAAAACAATGAAGGAAATACACAATATTATACAGAAGATAGTAGGGTATTAACAATGGCTGTTGTATTATATAATATTATCTTCGCATTTCTTTGTTATAAATCAGTATAACACATAAATGATAAACACAGAATTATAGAACAGATATTGGGAAATTAAAAATGGATGCTGTATTACAAAATGACATCTTCACTATTGTTACTCAGTTATACAAATGATGGCACATTTGATTAATCAAATAGTTTTCTCCACCCTCATCTCCATTGTTCTCCCACCCAATCAATCGTCTTCCTTCTGGCAGTAACTGTACTTTTGATTTATTTCCTCCTTTGGGCTCTCACACTGGGAAGGCACATGGCTGCTTCAAATTATGCTGTAACAAACATGGGTGCACTCAAATTACGATGGCACTAGGTGGAAAAGCACCCATCCTCAAAGACAGTACATAGGCAGAGAACCAAACACACTATGGTCATACCCGATTGATAAGCCCTTGAGGCCCTAGGGGCTCCAGTCCAGTCTGCAGGTTCATGCTGTGGACCACCAGACCCCACCTCAAGGAGGTGCTCCCAGGGACCCAGACCGGTTCACAGGGTCACTCCTGCAGACTGCCAGGTTCCACCTGAACGAGGTGCTCCGGGGGGCCCGATTGAGTTATCAGGGTTGCCCCTGAGCACTGCCAGGCTCTGCCCCAGTGAGGCACTCAGAGGGACTCAATCCAGCCCACGGGGTTGCCCCCACAAACTGCTGGGTTCCACCCCAATGAGGTGCATGCAGGGGCCCAGTCACGTCCTCAGGGTTGCCCCCGAGGACCACTGGGCTCTGCCCCAGCAAGGTGCACCCAGGGAACCGAACCACTGGGAAACATGTTAAATTTGAAAAAAAAATTACAGGCTAAAAAGCAAAGGGTGGTGTCTTGTTACTGTTAACTGTTCCTCATTGCTGAGATAACACCTGACACCCAAAGTTAAAGGAGGAAAGGTTTATTTAGCTCAGTTTGTTCAGGTTTCAGTACATTATCGCCCTGCTCCAAGGCGGGGTGGCATGACAGACAGGCATCACAGAGGAGAAACAGTTCCTGGTGGGCAGAAGGTAGCAAAGCAAGCAAGTCACAAGACCCATGACAAGCCTCTTTCTGTCCACTATATTTTATCTAGGCTACCTGCCCTTGGGGAAGTACCATTTATACCCTTAATCCTAGCATCCTTAATTCTAGCATTGCACCATGAATCAATCCCAGTGCCACACACTTTAGATCTAGCCACCTCTGAAAAGCCCCACTATGACCTCGTGAGGCTTTGGGGGACATCAAAACACAAGCCATATCAGATAGAAAGCAATATTCTATGCCATGGGAACCCCAAAACAAGCAGGAGTATTTATCCTATCTTCACACAAAGTAGACTTTAAACCAAAAAGATCAGAAGAGATGAAGGTCACTATATATTCATTAAGGGAACAATTCAACGGAAAGACAACAATTATAAACATATACGCACCAAACATCAGCATTTTCAACTTAATAAAAAAAATACTACGGACATAAAAGGTCAGATAAACATCAACATAATATACTGGGGGGACCTCAGTAACCAGCTGTCACAACTAGATCAACTAGACAAAAAAGAAAATCAACAAAGAAAAATCAGAGTTGAACCAAATCTTCAAACAAAATGGACTTAATAGATATATCCAAAGTGTTCCATCCAACAATAGAATAAACATTCCTCTCCATAGCACATGGAACTTTCTCCACAAGAGACCACATGCTACACATTTGCTTAAGTAAATGCAAAAAAATTAAATTTGTACAATGCATATTATCAGATCATAGTGCAACAAAACTACAGATCGCAAAACAAACCACAGAATTCATGCAAGTCCATGGAAATTAAACAATACTCTTGAATAATAGGGAAATCACAGAAGGAAGTAGAAGATTCCTAGGATCAAATGACAATGCTAGTACAACATACCACAATTTATAAGACAATAAAACTAGTCCTAAGAGGGAAGTTTATAGTTATGAATGCCCATATCAGAAAAACAAAGTGAGCTGAAATAAATCACTTAGTGTTGTATTTCAAGACCCTAGAAAAGAAGGACCAAGGAAAGACATTATAAAAATAAGACCAGAAATTAATGAAGTTGAGGCTAAAATAACAATGCAAAGAATCAATGGAATGGAGAACCTGATATTTGAAAGAATAAACTAAATAGACAACTCTTAGGCAATTTTACCAAAAAGGAAAGAAAAGACCCAAGTCAATGCAATTAGAAACGAAAAAAAGTGACATCAAAATAGACACTTCAGAAATCCAGAAAATTATTAATAACTACTTGTAAAACTACTCCAGTTAATTGGAGAATACAGAAGAAATGAACAGATTCTTAGATACATTAAATTACCAACTCAGCCAAGAAGACATAGAAATGCTCAACAGTCTAATAACAGGCTATGAAATTGAAGCAGTAATAAAAAAAAATCCTTCCAATGAAGCCCAAGAAGGATATGATGAATTCATCACTGAATTCTAGAAGACTTGGGGACATTATAACACTAACACTCCTCAAATTCTAACAAGATTGAAAGGTAAGGACCAAGCCCAAACCTATCCCTAGAAGCTATCACTAGATCTAAATGTTAAAACACAAACACTTAACCTGCTAGACAGCAAAATAGGTAAAACTCTTGAAGTTATAGGCATAGGAACAGACTTTCTCAACAAAACCTTAATTCCACAAAATATAACATCAAGAATCAATAAATAGGATATATAAAATTATAAAGTTTCTTCAAAGCAAAGGAAACAACCAACAGAGTGAAGAGACAAGCTACAGGATAGGAAAAATTTTTGCCAGCTACATCTTGGACAGAAGACTGATATCTAGAATATATAAAGAACTCAAAAAATTAGAATGCCCAAAATAAAAGTTCCAGCCAAAAACAGGAAACTGAAGTGAATAGATACTTCTCAGAAGAAATACCAGTAGCCAAGAAATACATGAAAAAAATCCCCAATATCTGACAATTAGAGAAATGGAAATTAAAACAATGCTGAGATTCCACCTCATTCTAGAAAGAATAACTACCATTAAGAAATAAACTAATAACAAATGTTGGTAAGGCTATGGAAAAAAGTAACTATGTTGTTGGTGGGAATATAAACTAATACAACCACCATGGAAATCAGTCTGGAGGCTCCTCTGTAAACTAGAAATAGAAATTCTATTCAACCCAGCTGTTCCCCTTTGAGGTATTTTCCCAAAAGAGTTAGACATACTATTAGAGTGGTATATGCATATCCATGTTTGTATCAGCATAATTTATAACAGCTAAATTTTGTAACCAGCCTATATGTCCATCCATAGATGAATCAATAAAGAAACTGTGGTATTTATAGCCAATTAATTATTGCTGTGCTATAAAGAAGGGTAAATTTGAGTCATCGGTAGGAAAATAGATGCACTTTGAAACCATAATATTAAGAGACATAAATCAGACATGCACGTTTAAATATAGCATGGTTTCTCTTATATGAGAAACCCAGGGCATAAATAAATTAAAGAGCAATATAAAATACAGATAATAGCAACAGAGAGGTAGATCTTTTGCAAATGGGAAGGGAACCAAGAGATGAAGGAAAAAGGACAGGGGAGGGGAAGAGAACTTTAAAAAGAATTAAGATTTGTCATGTATATGTCCTAACTTCCCACAATGAATATAATCATTTTGTATCACAAGTATGTACTAAAAAAAGTGTTTGGAAGTTCTTATGCATATATAGGTGATGTAATAATCATAATTTTCAACATATGCCTATAGAGTAGTACCAAAACTATCTAAATTAATTTTGTTACTTGAAAATATATTTTATATGATTTCTAGAATTTAGAGGAATCAGACTTTGTGAAATGGACCTTTTATCGTTAGATAATGCTCAACTCCACCTCAGAACAATTAAGAAAAATGTTGGGGATACTATAAATGTTGCATACTCAATGCTGTAATTAAGATTATAGTTAGGAAAGTCAAAGAAATATAACTGAAGTATTATAATCAAGTATCAGTGAAGAATTTGCATACCACAACTATTACTTGTGAAGGACAACTACTATATATATGGGGAGAGGCTTAATATTTGTGAATTTCTCTGGGTTAAACACAAAAGCCCTGTTCAAAAGAGAAATATGTCAGTATAATAAAAGTTTGGGTAGGCTCTCATCTGAAGCCCTGTATAATTATGCTACTAAAATTAACAATATACTTCAAGACATGACTCAATAGCAATTTTCTCTTAATGAAATACACTTAATTCAGCAGTGGATGGTGTTGTGATTTCCTTTCCCAGTTTTGAAAAGCTCTCTAAAGAATGCATGATAGACACAGATAAAGGAAAATGAATAATAAAATATCCTCTAAGGAGAAAGCTTCATTTATTAAATAAGGGCAAAAATGCTAAATATATACAATAATACTAATCATTGTGAGAAGAAAATACTTCCAACTCTCATGCCAGAAGTCTGCTCCTTTCTTCTGGTAGAAAATCATTTCCCTATACCCATCTTTATGCATTCTCAGAAGAGTGGCCTTTATCTGGGAACCTGCCTTAGAGCCACACCACTTCAAGTACAAGATATGCATGCAGTCCAAGCCAGTAGCTTCACTTCAATTTTAATCTGCACATGTTCTGGATACTTAACACCATTTTTGTAAGATGCTCATGAGAGATTTGAAGATGTAATTCTCACTGTAAGTGATGTCCAGTGGTAAAGCACTTGCTTAGCATGCATAAGATCCTGGGTTCTATGTCCAGCAACACACACACATACACACACACACATGCACACACACACACACACAACCACAAGATTCTAGGACTCTTGGACACTTGTGGTTAATTGTATGTGGGATCAGAGATGATGTGAACAGTAGTGGCTATTAGTGTTGTGAGCACATAGTTGTGTTGCACAGATCAATGTGTGTCTCACAGTTTATTCCTTTGCTCTATCCTCTGTGTTGGATTGGCTACATAGTCTGCTTGGTAAACCTTGTTGATGTCTGTGGGTCTGGTTTTCCGAAGTCCTCTTAAAACTTGGTTACAAGGAGTTGCTCTATTTCTGTTGGTAATTGATTGGTGTGCTTGCTGGCTGACTACTACTATGCTGTGGTATTTTAAATATCACTTCCATTCAATATTATATTTTTCTATTTCCTCTGATGGTCATTCTACATTATGATTTCAATGTAAGTGACTGGCAATTCAATATAGTCCTTCTATTAAAGAATAATGATCTTTTTAAAAATCTTGGAATATTTTCTTTCTAAAATCAGTAAATCAAATTAAACTACTGTGTACCTAATTTTCAGTTTTAACATATGTCCATTTTCAAAGAGCATGAGTTAATATAGAACTTGGCATAAACAAAGAAATTAAATTTAGAAACTAGGAAAGTGTTCACTATTCTTTAAAAAAAATCCCAGTTCTAAAATTTTCCTTTTGTTCAAAAATCTAAGACATTTTTGCTTTTGCTAACAATTATTTTTTAAATGTCCTTTAAAATGTTGGTCACTGAGACAACTATAAAACATGACCTACTAACTAACCTACTTTCATTAAGTGGTTTTAAATGACTGACCCTGTTTTTCTCAGTGATCCTAGACTTGTGCTGACAATGAAAGTAAAGACAAAGTCTTGTCTTTCATAAGTAAAGTAACCACAGACAAATTTATTAACAAAGTATTCCTGTTAACTATTTAGTTAAACACGACAATGAATCATTTGCTTTAAACAAAATGTATTTGCACATTTGTTTTCCTTAATTTGTAACTTTTTAAATCACGTACTCTACAAAAATTGAAAACATGATTCAATGTTACATTTTATTTTAAAGGTTTTGCTGTATAAAAGCTTGACTAAAAAAAGAAAGCTTGACTGAGAATGCAATCGTGAAAAAAGAACATATTAAAATGTTTTTTCCCCCTTGTTCTAAAAAGTAGTAAATTCAGATCCACAAGGCTGTGCACAACAAGGCTACTTACGCCAGAGCAAAACTGCTTAATGAAATCGTGTGCTCCATGCAGTACACTTGGCTTTGTTCAGGACAATAGCTTTAAATCAGTGTTGTCAGTGATGACTAAGCCTGACCCATTTAGAAAGTCTTATTCACAATTCCCCACTTACGGGGGCTTCATGCTGTGAATACAATGCCAAGTGCAGCAAGTTCTTCTGCATTTGGAGACTCACTAGCAGGGATTTATGGGTTTTTTTAATGAATAACCTCAATATTTCAGTAGAGTTGAATGGTTTCTTTATAATCTCCTTCAGTGAAAATTTAATCTAAAGGAATATGAAATGAAGGATGTATCTCAAAAATCTTAAGAGATTTCTGCATGGGTCAAATATTATCTATTATTAAATTATCTATTACTAAATTAATCTATTTAGAAAATAGATTGTACACATCTTTAAATAGTAAAAGCCAAATTTTCTTTCTTTTAATTTTTTTTTTATTTTAAAGAAAATATTGAAAAAAGAACAATAGCAAAATACAAACAGAGCAAAGCAAGGACATTAAAAATGATACGGGGTTTCAAACCAAGTGACAGAGATTAACAGTGGTTGTTATATTATATATTGTTATCTTCAAGGAAGGTACTCAGATTACCAGATGTAAGAATGGAAGATTGATCAAACTATTAAAGGAAATAAGGAAATAATAATTTACAAGAACATTAGCGAGAATACATAGTTTCACTAGACTTTATGGTAGGAATTTGCCAATGGTTGTTATACTGCATACTGTTGTCTTCCCATAAATTGCTCAGATTACCAGATATAAACATGCAAAAGTGGTCAAAATATATAAAAAAATTTTAAGCATTAACTATTCCCCTCAATAAACCACCAGACATCAGTAGTAGTTATATCATATATGTATATATATATATAAAATGTCTTAGTACTTTTTTTTTCTTCTTTCTCTCATCCCAGTTGTTCCTTCCTTTGAGCAAGTAAAAGCCAAATTTTAAAAGAAAAAGAGAATAGATCTTCAGAGTATAATTAAATAGACAGTAGGTTCAAATGGGACAATTATAACCAGGGGAAATCTTAAAGTATCTTTTCAAGCAGGTACTATGTTCAGGAGCAAGTGCAACAAAGCAAAGGAGAACAAGTACGAACTGTGCCTCAACTTTTCTCCAGAAATTAGACTTTACATATCAAGCCCACCACCCTAATAAAAATAATGATTTCTTATTTGGCAGAAAATATTACTGATGTATTTCAAATGTATTTTTCTTTTCAATAAGACACATAAGCAATTTATTGTATAGTTGTGAAATGATCACTGAAGCAAATATGATTTGATCTCTTTGTGAAAAAGAATTATGCTTAACCAAAGGAAGGTCTGGCCTTTGTCATCAGCTCCTGGAAGGTGATTTCTTATCCCCTGCAATGTCCTGTCTGTTAAGAGTACTTGTTTGCCTGGGGACCTTGGGCCACAGTGGACAGTCTAAGCAATATGATATGTGGTGGGGCTTTGGGTCATCCAGTATCCTCAGTTCAGTCTTGAGAGTAGAAGTGACCAGAGCCTAAAGGTCAAGCACACAGACAGTCAACCCTGTCTACCATACCACACAACCAGGAAAACTTGTATGAGCTTCCGTCAGGCCAATACTCCATGGATACCATCATAATCACTACCCAGAGAAACAGTGCCATCCATGACTTCATTGAAAGAGGACATATAGAAGGCCTGTACTTGCATGGATCTCTTCTGGATTCTGCTTGACATATTCCCTTCCCATGGCTAATTTTAATGTTTCCTTTCACTAAAATAAACCATAAGCCTGTGTACAACTGTTTTCGGTGAGTTCTGTGGGCTCTAGTGAATTATCAAATTTGAGGGTGGTCTTAAAGGCACCTAAACTCTATAGTTGGTCTCAGAAGTAAGCACTGTCTCTCCAGAAATTTATAGTTCTGTAGAACTAAGACAGCTTTTTATGTTTAAAAGTAGTTCAGTGAAATATTGGTTGCACAGGTTTATTAGTGTGAAGGTCACATCAGCTATTCCCAGGGAGTCCAGGTTTCTTCTTCAAGGCATATGGTAGGTGGCCACTTTGACTAACTTTGGCTAATAAAATGGGAATGGATTTGACTCATAGCTAGAAGTTTAAGATACAGTGTATTCTTTCCACTACCTCTTTCCCCCAATACAATTTTCAAGATTACAGTGTTACAGGGGTGATATCAGAACCTCCAAATATGATATAAGGGATATAACTACCAACCTGTTAGATGTCTGATATGCTGAGTTTATGTTCTCTAAAAATTGAAGAATTAATTCCAGGAACAACAAAGGTTAAGAGTTGGAAGATATTTATTGAGAAAGAGATAGATATAGCCCCTAAGAGGCAGGAGGGGGCCCAAATGGGTTGCCCAAGGACCCTACTGTATATGGATATTCTATAGAGCAAAATCCATATGGGTACAATATGGGTTACAGCTATGCTCAATCAATAGCATTATAATTATAGCTGCTCAGGTAATATTGATCCAGTGGAAAAGCAAGTCCTGTATTGAGTGGGCATGGGAAGGCCCAACAACTAGGAAATGATGAGTCCAGAGGTGTTGGTCACCCACTGGGATGGCTGATGTCTATCTAGGCTTCTTTGGGCTGGTGTTTGTCCTTCAAGGAAGTGTGCAGGCCTGGTTGTTTCCTCTTGTCTTGAGGCCTGATCTCCAACAGATGTGTCTCTGGCCACAGTCGCGATGTGTCTCACCTTTGCCCTGGCTTTCTTGAGGGCCCGGCCCTGTCTGACTGCCTGTAATAGCTCTACCTAGCTTAGCTGTATATAATATTGCCTCCCTCATCCTTGGTCCCAGAATGAAAATAATAGGGACCAGGGCTCACGAAAAATTGTTACATAACTGTACCGTGACTGAGAAACTTTAGTGGTGTTAAATCACTGTGATTTGCATCTGTTGCTATAGTAAAACTCAGTCTATTCTGATTCAAACAACCACAGTCATTTATTTGCTTAGAGCTAAACAATATTTCCTACAAAAGGATTGTATAAAGATATCCTTTACTGTTATCGCCACGATTTTGTACTCAGTTGAAAGTGAAATATATAATAGTTATCTGACCAGTATTGTTTTAGACATACCTGTTTCATCAAAATCTAATTGTTTCCATGCTCCTGGTTGCAAACCAAACTCTATGAGAACTGAATCAAATTCAATGGTTAAGTTTAATTTTGACCTTCTGGGGAAATTTGATGTAGTTTTCATCCAATTGAGTTTATGAACAGAATCATGGAAAGAATTAAGTTAGTGGGCCAGGTTACAACTGTATTTAAAACAGTAATTCCATTCCTAAAAACATTCTTAAGTGGTTTTCACAATATACAGTCTTCATAGCACAGTCCATAAGAATAAAAACTAAACATTCACCACAGGGAATAGTTAAAGGAACTGTGAGGTTTCCATGTAACCGGATTTCTCATTCAGTCATTACAAAGGGTCATAAAGATACTTATATTTTAGACAAGATAGAGAAGTGGAAAAAAACTGAAAGAAAAATTGGGCAAAATATGTAAACAATAACTTTCAAGATGTATGATATCAGGCAACAAAAGACAATGACCTTCAAGAGTCATGAAATAAATTAGGTAAGTCCTAAGATTACCCCATTTTACTGTCTTGGGAAATTTCTAGACTGTTACATAGAAGGGGGTATATAGACCAAATTTAGCTAACTCTGAGCTTAGGAGTCAAACCTCCAGAATAAATGAAGAATATATATAACAATCCTAAAAAGAAAAGAAATCAGTAAGAGGCCACCAAAGTGCTACTTATAAGGAATATTTATAGTTCTATGCGAGAACTAAAGAAAAGTCTCAGTTAATGAATTTAGCTTCCACTTTGAGAAATAAGAAAGAGAATAACTCCTTAAACCCTAAAGAAAGGAAATAAAGATCAGAGTAGAATATATGAAATATAAAACAATCTAACAAACCAAAAAAATATAAAGTAGAGAAACCCAATGAAACAAAAAACTGACTCTTAGAGATAAATAAAATTGATAATCCTTTAGACTGACTAACCAGATTAAAAAAAGGATTCAGGTAGAAATTTTCAATATCAGGAATGAGTATGATGACATCATGACAAATACTACCGACATTAAAATGGTAATATAAGAACATTATGAACGATACAATGAACTTAACAATCTAGATGAAACAGGCAGATTTATTTAAAGATGCAAACTTCCAAAGCATATCCAGCAAAAAAAATAGATAACTTAAAAAGCCCTAGGTCTACTGAAGTAATAGCATTTTCATAAAAAATACCTTCCTATAAACTAAACTCCAGATACATTTGGCTTTGTTGTTGAATTCAACCAAACATTTAAAGAATAAGTAATATTTCTACATTATATTCTTCCAGAATATTCCGTATAACTACATCTCAATTTATGATATGAGGGTAGCATTTTGTAATATCAAAATCTTATGAAGGCCAGGGATATAGCTCAGTGTTACAAGCGCCTGCCTGGCAAGCACAAGTTCCTGAGTTCAATTCCTGGTACTGGGGGAAAAAAAAGCAAAATCTTATGAAAGTACTGCTAGAAAAGTACAAGGCAATATGCCTCTATGAACATGGATGCAGAAATTCTAAAAATTTTAGCAAATTAACTCCAATAACAGGTAAAAAGGGTACTAAAGCATGACCAAGCAAGATCTATACCAGAAATGCAAGATTGGTATAATACCTGAACATTAATCCATGTAACCCATCATTTTAACAAACTAAAAGAAATCATAAGTTCATCTCAGTGGACCCAAAACGACGATAGAACTAAACATTCACTGCTCATTTAAAAACTCTTAGCAAAGTAGGCACAGACAAGAACTGCCTCAACCTGATGAAGGGCATCCCTGAGAAACACCTGTGAATGTCATATTTAATGACTAAAGATCAAATGCATGTCCCCCTTCTATCAGGAACAAGATAAAGCTGTCAGTTCTTACTTTCACCTAGAAATCGCTTTGAGGAGAGCTGACATCTTAATTGAGTCTTCAAATCAATGATCACCTTAATTTAATGTTGATTACTTACCATTGTACTGGAGATATAGTATCGGTAGGAAAATAAATAAAAAGCATCTATATTGGAAAGGAAGCAAAACAGTCTTTACTCACAGACATCACCTATGTGAATCTAACAGAATATACTAGAATGTATATTCTAGAATATACTAGAATGTGAATCTAACAGAGTATACTAGATTAAGTGGAAACTCCTAGAATGAAGAAATTATTTTAGCAAGGTTGTAAGATGCAAGACCAATATTTAGAAAAATTTCATATGTCCACATACTGACAAAAAACAATTAGAAATTAAAATTTAAAAAATAAAATGAAAAAACAATTTATACAAGCACTTAAAAACTATGAGTACCTAGAGATATTTCCTTAAAATGTGTGTAGGCTTGTCACTGAAAACCTGCTGAGAGAAATGAAAACAGATCTAAATAAAGGGAAGTATCAACTATTCAATGATTTGAAGAGTGAATATTCTCAAGATATCAATTCCCACCAAATGATTTCTAGATTGAAGGTAACTGTCGGCAAAATCCCAGCAATATTTTTATACATAATGATGTTTGTTCCAAAATTATCATAAAGAAATATAAGGATCTAGACTAGACAAAATGATTTTGAAAAGGAAGAACAAGTGATAAACATATACCTATTTGTTGCAATCCACTCCTAAGAGCACTACTTATCCAACACAAAGGAAAGCATCTGTTCAGGAAAAGGTAGAAACAGTAATATAGCAGCTTTATTTATCATAGCCCAAACTCAGAAACAAATCAAATGTTCTCATCAGGAGAATGGACAACCAACCGTTCTATATCTACATGCAGTGAAATACTACTAACTCAGCAGTCAATAAAAAGAAATGGATGCGATACATGCAACAACGATGAATCTCAAATTAATCATGCTTAGTGCAAAAAGCCGAAGAGTACACACTCTATGACTGCAACTTATACAATAGAAATGCATCATATTGTCTCCCTGATGTGAGAAACTGAAAGAGTAAATAAGGTCTAAAATGTACAATAGACATTGTGAAATGAGAAGAACTTGTTCAAAAGTGTTATAGGCAGCTGAGTTAGATAGAAATATTACAGGCAGTCAGACAGGACCAGGCCCTCAAAGAGCCAACATAAAAGACACGTGTGGGCCAGACCTTGAGACAAAAGGGGCTAAACAAATGCACCCACTTACCTCCCTAGGTGTAAATGTCAGGGATTGATACTCTAAATAAGTAAGAACCACCTTCTAAAAGCCAGGAAGAGTCACTAGCCCAACCCCCACAGGAAAAGCCCCTGATCTGTATTCATGCCCGCTTGCTGAGTGACTCGCTTCCCCATTTGATCCCAGTTCACTCAGTCTTACCTGGACAATTATACCTGCAATCTTATTGGCTGACCATAGTTTTGTCCATTTCCCCTACCTTGGACCCGCCTCACCTCATGGTTTTTCTCTATAAAAGTCCCTGGAAAAGACAGTGGGGGGGGGGTAACCCACTCAGGCCCCCCTTCTGTCCCTCTCTTGGACAGAAGCTTTCTTTCTCTCAGTAAATATATTCTGCCCTTAACCTCTGTTGTTCCTAAAATTCATTCTTCGGTTTTAGAGAACACGAACTCGTCTGATATCATTCAGGTTGGGAGATTTATTTTCCTGTATCAAAAGGACAGAGGAACTAGGGTGGGTGAAAGGGGAAAGGGGAAAAATACAAGTCCATTATACTGTTAGTGTCTCTTAGTTCACTAAAAAGGAAGGCTTGTGCTAATATCAACTGCAGAAATTTTATGTCCATGTCTTTTACCCGGAGCAACCACTATAAAGATAACAACATGCAATGTATTAACTGTTGTTATTCTATTATTTTGTTATGAAATTTTGTTTTACATTTTTTCATAAAATTAAAGGAAACATAAAAAAGAAAATGTAAACTCATCTATAATGTCAGAAAGCAGATGGAATTTATCCACAGATGCTTAAATAGCGCATGGTTTCTCTTATTTGAGAAACTCAAAATATAAAGAGCAAAATAATGCAAATAATAGGAAATATTTTTGCTTTTGCAAAAGGGGAGGGGTCCAAGGGGAATAAGAGATGGGGGAAGGAAGGGAAAAATGATCAAGAAAAAGGAAAGAAACAAGTGGAAATAGAACTTTTTCAAATGGTAAGGGGCTTAAGAGAAGGAGGGAGCAGGGAGGGACAGGAGGATAAAACAAAGAAAGGATTAACATGTGTTATGTACATGTACCAACTCCCCATGATAAAGGTAATCGTGTGCTACAAGTAAAAACTACAGGGGCCAGGGCTACAGCTCAGCAGCACAGCTCCTGCCTGGCAAGAGTGAGGTCCTGAGTTCAATTCCTGGTTCCAAAAAATCAATCAATCAATCAATCAGTAATACATTAATAAAATTTAAAAAGAGGAAGGGGGAAGGAGAGAGGGTAAGCGGATGAAAAACAGAATTAAGACGTGTTATATGTATGGACCTATGAGGAATATAATCATTTTTAGCAGTGTATATATTGCAAACAAGAAACGATTTAAAAAAATTTTTTAAAGAAAGCAGATGGGGCAGGAGCCTGAAGGAGCAGTTACATAGTGTTTTAGGCAACTGAGTTAGATAGAAATATTATAGGCAATCAGGTAGGGCCGTCAAAGGAGCCAGTGCGGAAGAGGAGATACCTTGCAACTGTAGGAGAGATGGGCACCTCCAGCCGTGGGCCAACCATTAGGGCAAAAGATAAAACAAATGCGCCCACACATACCTCCCTAAGGCTCTGAATAGGTCTCTATTACCTTGAGAAAGCCAAGACAATCACTAACTCAAACCCCTACAAGAAAAGCCCCTGTTCTGTATTCACGCCCACTTGCTTCATGACTTGATTCTCCATTTAAAAACGATTTAATCAATTTTACCTGAGCAATGATGCTTGTAATCTTATTGGTTGACCATACTTTTGTTCCACTCATGCCCACCTTGCGAATTCCCATGATTCCACCTTGGACCCGCCTCACGTCATGGATTTGCTCCATAAAAGCCCCTAGAAAAAGCAGATTCCTTGGCAATCCATTCGGGTCCCCTTTTGTCTCTCTTGAACAAAAAAGCTTTCTTTCCTCAATAAAATATTCTGTTCTTAACCTCCATTGTTCCTAAAATTCCTTCTTCGATTTTAGAGAACCCGAACTCGTACTAGATATCTAGCAGGGTGGGAGTTTCTTTTCCCTACATCAATAGCAGATCTGGAGGAGATACATCTGCTATCTGTTCATTATCTTGATTGCAGTCATAGTTTCAAGGGTGTCAAAACATGTGAAACGATACAATTTAGGTATCTACATTTTATTTTGCCAATTATATATCAATAAAACTTCATAAAAATTTATGAGGGGGACCTGTATCTGCAGATGTGGACCTCTATCCTGATGTAATAAGTGAAAGAAGTTCTAGAATGTCACGTATAGTTGGCTTTCATATTTTGGGGGGAAAAAACCTAGTAAGACAAAGGTTTAAAACTCTGCAGCTCTTTCTGTTGCAGCAAGAAACCACCCAGGGACTGATACGCTGTGTTTAACACCGAGTTCCTATCACTTTTGTTATTTAGAAAGCTTCGTTGCACGTACTGTATATTGATAAAGGAGTGCACTTTTAGAGGAGGTTAGGTTTTGGAAAATGTTATCATTAGTTACTTCTATTTGGAGAAGACGGCCATTCACTGTCCAGGCAAGTGGCCAGAGAGGTTTAGCAGAGGACTTGCAAACACAAAACACCCAACTTCCTTGCTAACAGGCGCCGCAGAACCCACAGCGAGCAAAAACTTCATTTAGTTGCCAGGGAACGCGGGGGGGGGGCGGGCGCACGGGGCCTTCCGGGTGGTAAGAGCTGGACGCATGCGCAAAAGGGGGTGGTGCGGGTCTGCCGCGCGCCCCCAGGCCAGAGGAACCTTCTGGCTGAGCATTCTGCGGGGGCTTCTTCCCGGCGTCGTGGGGACTGCCGGGCTTCAGCCAGTCTGGTTCGCGGACGCCAGAACGCGCGTAAATGAATTGGTTCTGTGTTTTCCTTCTGGGGAAAGTTCCATATCTGGAGTTAGCCGAGAAGTCCAGCCTGGAACAGCTGCGCGGGGCGGGGCAGTACGGGCGGTAGGCGGGAGGACGTGATCGCGCCTTTTAGTCGGCCTGGGCACTTTTCGGTCCCGCCCACCAGGCCCCGCCCTCTGGACCCGCCCCTCCCCGCCTCCTGGACCGACCCCGCCGCTAGCCTGCGCCTAGCAGAGCCCCTAGTTCGGAAACCCATGAGTTTGTTTTGCGTAGAGCTCGGGTCGTGCGTGTAGTGTGAGCCCCGGGTGGTGAGTTCCTTACCTTGTTTGTTTTCCTGCAGTGACAGGTCCCGGACCCAGGCAGGTCGAATTCGGTCACCTGTGCATCTTCATAGGGTAAGCCCAGAGAGGGTTTCATTTCCCTCCTCTCTCCAGCCTGTCTTTAGTGCGTTGTTGTTTCTAACGCGTCTTAAGTGCTGAAAAGTGCAGAGTGTTACACGAGCTTGCGTTGCACGATTTCTTGAAATATTTTGTAGGAGTATAACACTGCATAGTGCAAGAGTTTATATCTGCTGCTGGTAAATGTTGAAAAGCACGCTCTGACTTTTTCTGTGAATGGAAAGAATCAGTACGCTTTCAGGTACGCCGGTTTTTGTGTTTGGTAGGTGTGAGTTAAAAAAAAAAAAAAACTTTTCCCCAAATTTGAAATTGGAAAATAAATTCTGACAGTTTTCTCCCAGAAAAATACTGCAAATGATTCCATAAATCATTTCTATTCATTATTAGGTCCTTAGAGTCCTGGGTACTGAAGTGGATTCTGCCCCTGCGCAGAAGGCTTTACTGCCACGGGCCTGGCCTGGTATCCTCAGCCTCTTTTCCTTTTAGAGTCCAGAGCAGAGGTTGGGGAGTGAAGCTTAAAGAACCGCCTCTGTGGTTTCCCCTCACCGCATTCAGGTGCTTTAACAGATTGCCCACCTCAGGTCCACACACCCCTGTCCTTGCATCTCAGAAGGTGTTTTTAATCCGAGTATGTTTGGCAAACGTCAGTCTTCATATGACTTAATTAAAAATAAACATAACCTATTCTAAAATAAAAAGCTTTCAGTTTAAGTAAATGTATCTTAATATCAGAGAGAGGGTTGAGTGACTATAGAAAATTGCTAATTACTTATAAAAATGTGAAAATACCAAAAAGATTGCAAGCACTGCCTTGTGATATGAGTATTCCTTATCTTTTCTCTCCTTGACCCTGTTTGGATTTGAGTATTTTTTAAAAACTATAGCTCTTAGACTTAGAAGGGAACTTGGAGGTGGTGTGGGCTGCAAAGAACATGAAACTTGGACACCATCAAAACAAATTATATTTTGTCCTATGCTTGGATTATGTTTAGTGGAAGGAAGTACTGCATCTTAATGCAACTGATTCTTTTGCTAAAAGGCTATGTGTTTTAAAGTGCATATTTGAGGAAAAGTCTTCAGCCTTCTTTCTAGGATATGCCTCTCCTGGCATTGAGCCAGTGCCTGGGATTCTAGCCCCCTTACCCGTCTGCTTTCCCAGCATGCCACTTCAGAAAATAGGTTAAATAATGGACATTTGATAATTATTTGTTCCATTTCTTTTTGCTGCTTCTAACATTTATCTAGCCTATTGAGATCGTTTTGGATCTTTATTCTGTTATCTGTAGTATTTCCATACTATTTCTACGGTTAGGAAAATTGAAAATTTTAGCATTTTTAAGTATCTTTTGTAGGAAGCACTTGGTGATGGTTCATAAGGCAATTGCTTCCCTTGCTGCTCCCAGTTGGCTTTGAATGTTCCAACAGCTACCATCTGCTTGGTGATCTCTCCCTCTTATCTATGGGAGATTTCTTAGACACTTGTAGAGAACCTGATGCACATGGTCACCTGATACACCATGTTAGTAAACAAATCAAAAAAGAATTTAGGTCAAGGTAGCTAGCATAGCCGTTAAGTGAACCTGAGTTATCACCGTTTCCTAGATGCCAGTAAATGTGGTTCATGCTCTAGAACTGTGCTAAGTATCCAGCTCACTTACTGCTTCCTTTTCAGGAGTGTGGCTTATAATTTTGTTACGAGGATGATATCAGAACCTCCAAATATGATATGATCCCAACCTGCGAGATACCTGATAGGCCAAATTTGTGTTCTCTAAAAATCAAAGAATGAATTCTAGAAACAGTGAGGTTAAGAGTAAGGAGGTATTTATTGAGAGAGATATATACCCCCTAAGAGGCAGAAGTGGGCCCCATTGGGTTGCCCGAGGACCGGACTGTATATGGATATTCTATAGACCAAAACCCACATGGATACAATGTGTGTTACAGTCAATAAGATTATAAGTATAGCTTCTTAGGTAATATTGACCCAATGGAGAAGCAAGTCCTGTATTGAGTGGGCATGGGAAGGCCCAAGAACTAGGAAATGGTGAGTCCAGAGGTGTTGGTCACCCACTGGGATGGCTGATGTCCATCTAGGCTTCATTAGGCTGGTGTTTGTCCTTCGATGAAGTGTGCAGGCCTGGTTGTTTCCTCTTTGTCTTGAGGCCTGATCTCCAACAGATGTGTCTCTGGCCACAGTCGAAATGTGTCTCACCTTTGCCCTGGCTTTCTTGAGGGCCCGACCCTGTCTGACTGCCTGTAATAGTTCTACCTAGCTTAGCTGTCTCTAATAATTTGACAGGATCTTATATTCTGATTTTGTCTTCTGCATGCCTTCATAATTCCAGATAGTAACTCTCAGGCAGTAGTCAAGTCCCTTCAGTAACCAGAGAAGTAATCCATTGCATCCTGAAGACTAATGGCCTGGTCTGAGATAGGTATTTCAGTCTTAGGTGGCAATTCCTCTTTTATATATCTTTACCAAATTATATCGGTAATCTCTAGCATAAAGCATGGCCTAGAATATACAAAGAACTCAAAAAAATTAGGCCCTCCCCCAAATAAAATACCCAATAAAAATAGGCAACTTAAGTGAATAGATACTTCTCAAAAGTACAAATGGCCAATAAATACATGAAAAAATACTCATCATCCTCAGGCCATCAAGAAGAAAACGCAAGTTAAAACTACACTGAGATACTGTCTTACCCCAGAAAGAATGCCTATCATCCAAGAAAATATCTAATAATAACAAATGCTGGTGAAGATACGGGGAAAAAGGATCTGTACTGCATTGTTGGTGGCAATGTGGTATTTATATACAGTGGAGCACTATGCTGCTATAAAGAATGATGAACTTGAGGCATTCATAGGTAAATGAATGCAACTTGAGAACATAATCTTAAGTGAAATAAATCAGAAACATAAGCTCAAAAATTGCCTGGTTTCTCTTATATGAGAAACACAAATAACAAAGTAGAAGAAAAATAAATAGGAAATAGGGAGAAGTTCAAATACTTCCCCAAACCACAAATTCCATTGTTTTAAAAATATTTTAATATATATGCTAGTTGGCTTCATTCATAGTACTAGTTTATCTTAGTTCATTGCAAAGAAAGACTAGTGTTACTGTTTCTTTTTTATAAGAACCTTTTTTTGGTTTATGTCTTGTATTCTGAGTAACTAATTTGAAGATAATGATGCACAGTATAATAACTGTTGTTACTATTATTTGATTATGAAATTTTATTTTTTCATAAAAATTTTTTAAAAAAGAAAAAGGAATGCCCTGCAGCCAGACACAGAGAGACAGATACCCTGTGTTTGCCATGTTCTGTTCTGCAACGTGTGAAGACAGAGGGTAGGAGGAGAGAGGGGAAAGTAGATAGAGGGAAATCAGACAATGGGTACCAAAACACTGCGAGGTAGAAGGAAGACAGCCTAGTGCTCTATAGCACAGTGGGATGACTACAGTTCACAACAGTATTTCAAGAAGAACTAGAATAAAAGAGCTCAAAGGCTTCAAACGTAAAAAGATGATGAAGAAATCAAAATACTCATTACCTTGATTTGATCAGTACATGCTGTACGTGTGTATTGAAATATTACAGACCACCCCATGAGCGGTACGTGTATTACATATTAATAGATATTTTTAAAGTAAAATGAATAGGTTACAGACACGGATTAAGCGCTATGTAGAACCCAGTGGAAAGCTTCTGCAGTAAATACAACCGTCATCTGAGTTGGAACGTACAGTTACTTGTGTGTTCTCATACGGGTGTCTCCCTGAAGGTGTGCTCCGTGGCTCCTTTACCCTTATTCTGGGCACCGTATCGGGGTGGGGGGGAAGCGCTGCCCTCACCTTGTTTGGAAACAGTGGTTTGGCTAATAACAGAAGAAATGATGGCAACAGGGAAATCAGATCGTAGAAATTGAGCCCAAATGCGTTCCCGTGTCTGTCCTTCAAACCACTGCTTTAGGAGTAGAATTCAGAGAGAAATTGAAAACTGGAAAGGGCAGAAAATAGAGATTTCAAACAAATCTTTAGTGGGTAGGTCAGTCGCCTTCTCTTCCTCCTGTATGTAGTTGGGTGTGACGTACAAAAGCAGAACACATTCCCCCCCTTTCACTCTTTCTCAAATTTGCCTGTTTGATTATTGTAACTGCGATGATGTTATATACTGCTAAAAACTAGAACTGAAGTATTTACACAACCTATTAATGAATAAATGTAGTCATTAACTGTTTTAAATATTTTGTAATGTCTCTCTTTAGACGCTATTAAAATGTGGATTTTCACAGCCCTTTGGCTGCCTAATCTGTAGCCCTAGTAAAGCTTCAGATATCATTCCTGGCAAATATTGGAGTATCTCACTATCCAGGCTGGTTTTTTTTTTTTTTTGATGGACAGAGAGTAGCTCTGGAGTTAATTTCCTAACGAAACTCTTCAGTATATATAATGATATATAAATAACATAAGCCAAAGGGTTACTGGATGCTTGCTTACAATTCTCATGCATATGTTTTGTGGTGTTTTGCCGAGATAGCAAGTGAAATGAGATGGACGCTGGTGAGTAGCCCATGGCAGCAGTGGCTTCATCTCGTTGGGTCAGAGTGAACTGTAACTTGGAAGGCTTCTTTAGGTAAGAAGGGCTTAAAAAAGAAACGATCAGTTTATTAGGTTTAAAAAGAAGTTATTGGTGTTTTAAATGGTTACATATATATTTTATGTCAGGGCTTTCAAGGTGATAGAAATCCATTATGTCCTATGTTCTAAAATCTCTTTTATTGATGCACACTCATAAAATTGTTTATATGAAGTTTATAATTTACAGATGAATTTTATGATCTGAAAATTAATGTCCCCAGGAAGAAAATTAAAATATTGCTTTTAGTATGCTGTTGGTATTCACATAATACCCTTTATTTATGGTGATTCTGTTATCAATAAATTGGCAATTTAATGACTTTACTACAGCCAGATTTAATAATAGCATATGCCTTTGTGTAGAGAATTAGGAGGCAGTTTTCTAACCTGGTATTTAGGTGAATTCTTTGTTTTATGTTTGGCTTCACTGCTTTTTAGTACAGGACATTAGGGATGACGTTTTTGTTAATAATTTAATGAAATTTTAACTCTCCATCTTATAGGTTAGCCAAATACAATAGATAACAAGCAAAATGTTAACGCACATGCTCTGCACCTGAGTTTAGAATCCAGCTTCCATCCCTTTACCTTACTGTTCATGGAACTGCATTAGTGAGTAGATCCCTGGTGTGTGCTCTGAATTATTGGTAATCAGCAATTTCATGTAGTCTCTGTGATATTCCTGAATGCATAACTGGTTTATTTGAACTAAATGTATATAGTAGCTCTTTTTTGATACTTGAGATACAGCTTTACAACTCTTTCTATTTTTCATTTCAGTTTTCCAAACCCTAAAGATGACTTTCCATTTTATTCAGTGACTTCATAGGTCAATCCTGCTTCTGGGATCCAACTTTATATTGTGGTTAAGAAATGGTTTGCATGAGACAGAGTGAACCACAAGACAGATATATTTACATATTAAATAAATATTTCATTAGATTTGAAGGTATGTTTCAATTATGACACTGACTATTCTGTACATACATTCCTAACATTGAAGGGTGAAAGGAGCACTAGTTAAAATTCAGAACCACTCTTACTGTTATTTTGCTTTTCAGATGATACTTAAAATTCTTTGGATTCTTACATAAGATAAATTAGAAAATGGCCAAATATATTTGAGTATATTTGGATTTCAAATTTGTTAGAACTTAGCTATGTCCCAAGCTACCTGTGGATTCCTTTTTTCTTTGGGCGGGTGGGGAAAATGCCCATTCTCTTGCTATTTATTATTCACTAGAGAGGATATGGTGGGGTGCTTGCACAGAGTTCTGTTCCCAATAAACCCATCTTCCCTACAGTTTCCAAGTACCCACTGTTATATGAAAACTGTTGGGAATCATTTGCGTTTGTTTAAAATGAAGCTTTGACTTAAGGAATGAAAATAGTTCAGAAAATTCACTGGGCAATTTAGTATAACAACACAGACTGCAAAATTCATTACATACTTACCACATGCTGCCATATAAAATACTTCAGTCCTCACAACAATTTTATCAGATGAGTACTACTGTTCTCCCCGCTTTATAGATGAGAAAACTGAGGCTTAAAGAGACTTCCTCCTATGAGATCACGTGGTTAGTGAGTAGCTTAGCTTGAGACTTACTCAGACCTATCCTTTTAATTACAATGTTCTGTAATTAAAACCTCCCAGGAGTTCTTGGCAAAATTGCAGTGTGATGCTTCCTTTTTTGTAGGATCTAGTAAGAAACTATAATTGACCAGGGGAAAAACCTGGGGCATCAGTATATTGCTTCCTCGGACATTTCCCCTCAGGTGCTCCCTAATTACCCCTCCCGTACACAGCCTCATTCACACGTCATGCTTGTTTTCTTCTGCTGAAGCTTGTCCCAGCCTCAGTCGTATTACTCAGCATTGCGGTTTACCATTTAAGAGTAGGTTTGTACTTGCTTAGCATTGCTGCACAAAGCAGCACCTGACAATGTGTGGAAGTGGAAGATTACCACTACATTTGTATTAATTAAATAATTTTTCATTTTCTAACATTACTATGTATAGGTAGTGTTAATTTTTGATGGACACATAAAAAAAGATCAAACACAGCATTTTCTGCTATTTTCAGAATGAAGAGGAGTGATCGCTCTGTTGCAAATACAGTTATCCAGTCATCACCAGCAGTGAAACAGCTCAGACTTGAGCTCTGCCCATCCCTCGAGCAGATTCCCACGCACACTGTTCTCCGAGACTGGGGGAGTTTGCCTCACCATGTGCTATTACGAATTTTTCAGTATCTTCCTCTAATAGATCGGGCCCGAGCATCTTCTGTGTGTAGAGGGTGGAATGATGTGTTTCACATTCCTGACCTTTGGAGAAAGTTTGAATTTGAACTGAACCAGTCAGCCACTTCGTATTTTAAGTCTACTCATCCTGATCTCATTCAGCAGATCATTAAAAAGCATGCTGCGCATCTTCAGTATGTCAGCTTCAAGGTAAGGAAAAGAAGCACTAAATACAGACATCTCTTTATATTTCATTAACAGAATTTTTTAAATATCTGGATCCTTGAGGTACTCGGTAAATTTCCAGAAATTTTGTCCCAGAGTGTTTCTTGTTTGTCTCTAGTTATTATCTAGGTTGAAGTGGAGAACTTGAACTCTAATTGAGTAACTTAGCCTTTAGCTTTCTTCATCTGGATGGTATTATTAAAAATCATGTAATCCTAGTGCTCGCTTTGGCAGCACATATACTAAAATTGGAACAATACAGAGAAAATTAGCATGTCCCCTGTGCAAGGATGACGTAAATTCGTGAAGTGTTCCATGTTAAAAAAAAAAAATCAGGTAATCCTAAAAGATTTGAAATTAAGAAATCTTTGTAAAGTTGATTTGTCCTCATCTGTGTATCTCACTTTATGAGACACTCTGAATAAAGAAAATACTCTTTTATATCAATTGAAGGAATAGATAACATTTTTCAATTGAATTTAGATAATTTGCATTATCTGTTAGATCATTTAAATAATTTTATTTCCAGTAACTCTGAAAATAAAATTTCAGAAAGAGCGGATTAAAAATTGTCTTTACAGGTTGATAGTAGTACTGAATCAGCAGAAACTGCCTGCGATATACTTTCTCAGCTGGTAAATTGTTCCATCCAGACTTTAGGACTGATTTCAACAGCCAAGCCAAGTTTTATGAATGTATCAAAGGTAAGAATACTGTGCTTTTTGTGAGATAGAGTAAATTCTTAAACATCACCAAGCTAGGAAAAACGTTCCTCCTCTATCCATATCCTGCTCTAGTCAGAGTATCACTTATAGCAGTTTTCTGTTGATTAACACTTAGTTTTGTTTAAGTGCTTCGTATGTGCTTTCATTCTTTAGCTCTATTTTGTGATTTTAGTAACTGTTTTCTCAGTAGGTATCATTAACACAAAATTAGTTTATGAAGGAGCAGGGGAGGGGGGACTTTTTCCTTCAGGGCAGCTGAAAGGGGAAAGACCTGACTTGGGTGAGTGGGGGCCTCTCCTGATGGGAAGCTCTGCTTTCTAAGGCGTGAGTAGGAATCAGAAGAGGAGGCGTGGCTGGGGGCAGAGAGCAGTGCCCTTCGTTGGCCTCTTGCTGCCCTGCTCCCCTGCTCCCCTGCTAGGGGCTTCCTGCCCTCTGGGAACACAAAGCTGGGTAAACTGATGCATATCCCCACTTCCAAAGCAGAAAAGAGTCTTACCACTTGGTCCTCCACTGATAACGCAAAGCAGAGTAGTATTTTTTATATTTAAATGTAAAAGCAAACAATTATTATATATGGATATGTGCAAATGTGTGTTGTTTTTAAGAAAGAGGAACTCATCCTGCTCACTGGGTGCTGAAATGGGTTTAGAAATAAAGGTCTCCTTTCAAGTGGAGGTGGCCAGTGTGGCTCCTGATCCTTGTTATCAAGTGAGGGGACCCCCCCCCCCGCTTTTGCAGGAGGAAGACACTGGACAGTTAGCAGGCGGTTGTGCAGGCCTAGCTGTCACCTGAGCCTCGTGGCTGTGTTTAAAGACACACCACACATACCTGTGCACACTTGGGCTTAGAAGTGTGAGTTGGCCGGTCAGCTTGAGCACGTCATGTGTGCAGGAATTCTTTCCCAGTGCGGCTAGCATTTCACTAAAACAGGCCTTTTGATATATTAAATTTGTAAAAATCAAAGCAAGTTTAGATTTTAATCAGACTTTTAGGGGGTTAGTGTAATTTGACAGAATTGCCTCCTTGCTTCAGCTGTCTCCTTCCACTGTGCTCTTAAGAGTTGGGGACAGGGCTAGAGATAAAACCCTTGTGATTTTGTACACCAGTGTCTTTCCTCCAAGTGCAGAATGTTCCTTTTAAGGTTCCTAAGGAGTTGTCTCTTTTATAATAAACCCCACCTCCACTCCTGCATCCCCCTCCTGCTCTTTTGCTGTTTTGTGCTGGGTGCACTGGACCAGCCGTGGTTTTCTCCTCGCGAGGCCGTCTACCTGTGTGGCCAGTATGTTCAGTCAGGTGACTACTCATTGTAAGTGATGTAACTGTCCAGGGCAGTGCTCATAAATCAGCCTAACATTTGAAAGAGCTTCAAAAGAGAGAAATAAATAAAATTTGAATGTTACATTTACCATTTTCAAGTGCTAGTTTATTTTGAATAGGGAGTATATAAGCACAATCCTGTATATTTTTCCTGTAATTCCATAGCCTTTCTTTTGGAGGTGGAACAGTGTTTGATTTAACTAAATGAACTATCCTAGTTTGAGCGATGCTTGAAGTCATATAGTAGAAACTCCAGCAGTGGCTTTAAGAATGTGACCTCCTCCAGCTGCTCTCTGCTATTGCAATATTTTATCTCCTTTGTCATCCCTTGGTACGTGAAGCTACCTTACTGATTCATTTCCCGTTATTTATTCTCTTTTCTCTACACCAAAACATGAACTCATTAAAAGAAGAGATCCTGTCGATTTTGGTTACCATATTAAACCCAGAATTAAAACAATACCTGCCATAAGATAAGCACTAAATTGTGGTTGTCTGTCAAACTGGCTAGTGCCCCCTCCCCCGTTGTGGAGGATAGAAGGGTAACAGCATCTTTGCACTCAGAAACTGGGTCAAGGGGGCTGTTAGTGAACCTTCCTGCCAGCATGTTTACTTTTAAAGAGACGTACAGAAAAAAAGGGGTCATTTGGGAATTAGAGTAATATAAACAATCAGATGGAGACTTACACTCTTAGATAGTTATCTCCTTGTTTATGAACTGTGGAATCAGATGAGCCAGGGAAATGCTTGTCGCATTCTAAAAGCTCTAGCTACTGTTGCTCGCTGGAATGCTGCCGCCCTCCCCGCAAGAGGCGCTAGATGTTAGCGAGCTTCATCTCAGGCCCCAAGTTCAGTTGAAACGAGCTCCGTAGCCTGACGAGGTTGGGCTTCTCTCTGAGACTCAGTGTTTTTCCACTTCTATGCTAAGGAAAAATAAGATACAATTATATCATTTTTGCTAAGTGTAATTAAACAAATACATTGTTATTATAATGATATATGCACTTTAAAGCTTAATGTCCTTTAAGACTAAAATGATTGGATTAAAGGGAAAATAAACATATTTCATATAGGAAAAGAGACATAGTTCATTAATAATTTTGTACCGTGATCTTTAATAGCCCACCACCATGTGAAAATTTGTGTAACCAGTGTGTAACCAGTGTAAATCAGCATACTTCTATGTATAATTAACATGCATAACCAGTTTAGTCATTCTAATAGCGGCAAGAGGCCCTTTACTAGAATCCAGCTTGATTTTGAGGAAGGAAAAGTGAGCATACCTAGTGGGTATGGTTTTCAAACTTCTGTCCTTGGATCTGAAAACTTCTAAAATTCACATTTTGAAGTAAAAATATACGCTTCAGGTTTTAGATTTTCAAGGCATGCAAAGATTTGGATTTATTTCATTTGGGTGAAGATTTGGGTGTATTTCATTTAAGTAATTTGCTAGGAAAAGTATGTCACCCAAGATTGTAAAATCTCTTCTCTCCCTCCCTCCTTCCCTCCCTCCCTTCCTGCACATGTTTTGAACAACTCCTATAAACCAGATACTGTTTTGGGTCTGGAAATATAGGAGTAAATGAAACAGGTAAGAAATTTTGTTTTTCTTGGAGGGAGTTGAAAGGTCTGAAAACTACACATTCCAGGCTTTGAGAGCCACGCAGCTCTGCCCAAGGTAGCTCTAGTCTGGCAGTTCAAAGGCCAGAGCAGGCAATGCCTGAACGAAAGGGCCTGGCTGCCTAACAGACGTTAGTTATGGACATGGAACTCCTCACACATACTATTCTTTAATTTTTTTCAACACGAACCCCTTTCCTTGTCACTGGGACAAATACCTGGCACCTGCGGGTATGGGGGCGGGGCTCACAGTTTCAGAAGCTCACGGCCATGTTCAGCGGGTTCAAAAAAGGAAACAGCACTGTGGAAGGGCCTCTGTGGGGAAATTCTGCTCCCATCACGGCGGCCTGGTACCGGAGGAGGGCAGGGAGGAGCTGGAGAGAGCAGGGCTCCCTTCCGGAGCGTGGCTCCAGCGACCTGGCACCTGTGACCAGGCTTCGTGCGCCGCCAGCACACTGAGCCGTAGTTCCATGATCGAGTCCTCCTGCCCAAAAGCCCTGCCTCTGAACAGATGAGCACAGTGCAGACCTAAACTGTAACAGTACTTCAGCAATGTAAAAATTCTTAGCTCGTGACCCACACAGTAATAGACTGCGTGCTGCATTTGTCTAGTGGTTCCTCATTTGTCAACCCTTACTCTAGGAAACAAATACAATTATATCCTTTTAAAATTGAAAACCAGATTCTTAAGGTCGCAATAATTGGAAACTCCATTTAATGAAATTTTGGAAACTTTGCCTCTGTTCCATTTGTAAATTATAAAAATATAAAACTGCACTTTGTTCTAAAAACATCTTTCATTGGCTAATAGTACTATGAAAACAGTACTGTATGGATTTTACTATGTTCTCATACGTTGACATATTTTTAATGAACTACTTTTGGTTGAAGTTGTAGAATTTTAAATGTAATGTTTTCATACTTTTTTCTTATTGCCATGCAAGTCTCATTTTGTGTCAGCACTTACGGTTGTGTTCATCAACTCAAAATCATTATCCTCAATCAAAATTGAAGACACGCCGGTGGATGACCCTTCCCTGAAGATCCTTGTGGCCAATAATAGTGACACTCTAAGACTCCTGGAGATGAGTAGCTGTCCTCATGTTTCATCTGATGGTAGGCTATATGTTTTTAAAGACTGAATTTTTTTTATTATAGTAAAAGTAACAGAATTTTTCTGGGGTTGTTTTGAGATAGGGTTTTGCTGTGTAGTTCATGGTGACTTTGAACTTGCTATGTAACACAGGCTGGCTTCAAACTTGTCATCTTTCTGCTTTAGCCTCCTGAGTTCTGGGATTATAGGAATGTACCAACATACACAGCTTTGAATTTCCTATTGAAAATTACATGTTATGAAACATAATTCACTGAAGTGATTTTATTCAAAATGGGTATTAATTTTCAAGCTATACATTGTTTAAATTGCTTCTTTTGCAAATATTTTAATATTTTATATATACAGATATATACTTTATGTTATCTGCATAGTTAGTATCTTTGGAACCATCTCCTCAGAAATCCTTAGATACTTGTTGTAGGTAATAGTAAATAATTAGTATCAAATTTAAATTTGAAAAATATTATATTAGTATGATTCTTTGTTAAGAAACTTGCTATATTTCCCACAGGAATCCTCTGTGTGGCAGACCACTGTCACGGCCTTAGAGAACTGGCCTTGAATTACTACATTCTAAGTGATGAACTCCTCCTAGCGCTTTCAAGCGAGACTCATGTTAATCTTGAACATCTCCGAATTGATGTCGTAAGTGAAAACCCTGGACAGATGGAATTTCACTCTATTAAAAAGCACAGCTGGGATGCACTGATCAGACACTCCCCTGGAGTTAATGTCGTTATGTACTTCTTTTTGTACGAGGAAGAATTCGAGACATTCTTCAAAGAAGAAACCCCTGTTACTCACCTTTATTTTGGTCGCTCAGTGAGCAGAGCGGTTCTGAGACGGATAGGGCACAACTGCCCGCGACTGGTGGAGTTGGTGGTGTGTGCTGGTGGCCTTCAGCTGCTTGACCACGAGCTTATCTGTATTGCTGAACACTGTAAGAACCTGACGGCCTTGGGCCTCAGTGAATGTGAAGTTAGCTGCAGTGCATTCATTGAGTTCGTGAGACTCTGTGGAAGAAGGCTAACCCAGCTCTCTATCATGGAAGAGGTTCTGGTCCCGGATGACAGCTACAACCTAGAAGAAATTCACACTGAAGTCTCCAAATACCTGGGAAGGGTGTGGTTCCCTGACGTGATGCCTATCTGGTGACCAGCTGCCAATGATTCTGAACTACTTTTTTTTTCTCAGTAAGATTAGCTGCTTTCTACCTATGCAAATGTAAATTTTATGATACCTTGCTGAAATATTATAGGATGAATATTTTATTGTTTGTAACTTGTCTTAATACATGGCTGTAGAATAATTTGAAAAAGTGTAAGAAATTGGAATACCCAGAATTCTGTTAGTATGGCGCAGACAGTATGTTAGATTCGGTGGTTGATAGACTAAAAACTCCAGACCAAAAACTCTTAAGTAGATTCCTCAGCCTTCTTTAAAGGCATATTTTGGCTTACTCAATAAATTTATGACATTAAACTTGGATCCCTTAAGTTAGGCCTTTTACTTTATAACTTCGCATTGTTTTCATTTTATCTGGTTCACTTTGATATTAATATAGTTTACATAGTATTAAAAATTAAGGGTGAAATCCAAATCTAGATACAGAGGCTTACTTAATTGTACTTATAGAAATTTCAGCACCCCATAAGGTCATCTCTTTAAATTATTTTTGTTAGTACATGTTTGCAGCATGTAATGATAATGTGTAACGTGGGAAGTTTGTACCTAACACGTCTTAACCCTTTACTGGTCTCCTTCCCTTCGCGTCCTCCTCGGCTCTCTCCAGGGCTTGTTCCTCTCCCCGTTTGCAGAGCCTCTATTTCCATTCTTTTCTTCAAGTCTTTCTTTATTCCTTTCTCTTCCTCTCCTCCGCCTCCCTGCATTTCTTGTTCCCCTTCCAGTCTGCAGATCTCCCTCCTTCCTGTTACCTGTCCTTTCTTTTGCTCCTTATTTGTATTTTGGATTTCTCATATAAAAGAAGACGTGCAGTATTTAAACTCCAGAGTCTGATTAAAACAGTTTCTGACTTTCAAAATGCTTTGAATTCTACTTTATATTAAATTTTTTATTATATGGTAATTGGCATCAGATAAAATTAAATACTAATTCATTTTATAAAGATACTATGAAAGCAAAAAAGATTCTGTGATTGTTAATTGATTAAATATACAACATAGCGGGGTAAGTTCTGTATGGTATATTCTGGAGGGAGTAAGCATTTGCCAGCCTACAGTAAGCATGCCAGACCCTTTGTGTAAGTGATGTAGTAATTTACGTACTAACACAGCTAAAAACTCTTTTTTTGGTACCAGGACTCAGACTCAGGACCCCGCACTTGCCAGGCAGGCACTGTGCCACTGAGCTATCCCAGGCCCTCTGAGCTACACCCTGGGCCCTAAGGCCCTTCACTGACTCGCTCTCTTTAGCATGAGAATCTCTGTAACAGGACCTACAGCGTCTGGCTCCTCCCTCCTCTTGGCCTGACTTTCTCCTCGTGCCTCTCTTTGCCTTTCTCCCGTTCTCTCCTCCCGTTCTCTCAGCTCCTCAAACTGCTTCGCAGCCTCCAGTCACGAAGCATCTGCACCTTCCACCTCGCGTTCCCTTTCTCTCTGCACCTTCTCAAGACCGCTTCATCCTGGAAGCCTCCTTGACATTTGGCTGTTCCCTGCTCCTAAGTCAGGTTCCTGTGGTGCCTGTGCTCAGCGCTGTCTGGTTGTTCTCTGCAGCGTTTACTGCTGTGTTACTGTATGTACTCGTTGGATTGTTACCAGTTTTTTCCATTGCAGTGTAAACTCCATCAGTGCAAACATCACTGTGCTTTTTGCTGTTATCTCCCCAGCATCCAGCGTGCTTGTTGTAATGAACATAGTAGACATTTTCCGTAACTACTTTCTTTTTCAAACTTCTTCCCTGTATACTTTCCCGTGTGTCTTAAATGTATTTCTTAGAACTGAATTAAACTAAAAAGAATATGAGAAAATATGAAATGTTTTATATTCCAATTTTGAATATTTTTAATAACAAAAACTTATCTTCACCTATTAATCAGGAGGCACTTTCGTACCCTTTTACTGTATTTAGACGCGGGGCTGGCCTTGTGTGTCCATTGCCAGCGCCGGGCCACCCTCTCATGTGCACTCTGGGGCGGGCACCTCAGACTCCCCTGGAGTTTCTCACTCTCAGGAGAGAGTGCACTGCATTTGTGAGTGCTTAGTGCGTGGAAGTGGTACCCAGTCTACTGGGCAAAAATTAAGAAACCAATTTCTGGAAGACAGAGTTACTACTTGCAGATTGTGTTATTTATGCCTTATGATTTCAGGAAGGTGCAGAAGCAGCAAATAACAGGAAACCTGAAATCTGGTCATGGTAACGGAATCACAAAAAAGAAACGGCTTAACTGAGATGGAGCTGGGAGTCACAGTACTGACACAGATAGCACAGAGTTAAGCCTTTGCTATTGTTTTAACATAACTTAGTGGAGATGAGGGGGAGAACACTGTATTTACATGCTGCATAAAGTGACAAAATGGCAGTGGTACTTGCACTAGGAGGTAAAGGATGAAAGAGAGAGGGAGAGAGGCCAGGAGTTCCTCCTGGCAGCCTGCTGGCACAGAGAGAAGCAGCACATTCATCTCTTCACCCAGGACAAGAAGTTTGGCTTTCAGTGGCGCTTTTCCATGGTCTAGTAGTTGAACCCAGTGAATGAAGCCCTACAGTGAATCTTCAAGCGAAACTCAGAGTAATCCAAGTACATTAACTCATGTTAAGCCCCTGGTTGCTCTCATTCCTGGATGATACATGGAAGAGCAAGTATTTTTAAGGCAGCCCAAATGAGAAAATAAAGGATGTGTTTAATACTTTACCTAATAAAAAATGCCCATGTAATCAGAAGTACGTGAAACTGAGTACTGTTACTTCTCTATGATGTGAACTTCATATTTCAACTAAAACTGGATACTTTGGTATCTGAACCAGAAGATAAGGGGGAAAAAAACACCAGTTATGTAATGCAGCAGAGGGCGCTAGATTCCAGTTCTTCCTGAGAAAGTCCTTTGGTCTAAAGTTTGCATTTCTATTGAACGCACAGGAATGCTAGGCAGAAAGCAATGCGCTTGCTGTACTTTGGGGAAGCTCTTCATTCCAGGTAATGAGCTTGGTTTTTTGAAACAATATACATAACCAGCTTCCTTTCACTTCCTAAATAACTACTTTAGAAGATTATGTAGAAGGCGAGGCTTATATTTCATTGTTCAAATGTGTGAGGCCTCTAAAAGTTGCCTGTAAAGCCTCTGTGCTATTTTCTTTTGTGTGTCTTCAATGGGAGTATGGCCTTTATCTTCTGAAAGGCAATTTAATTTCTAGAAATAACCTAAGGTAATTGGGGTGCGAAGTAAATAAATAAGACCACTATATCAGATAGTGCTGGATATAGTTTGTTCCTAACCAAAAAATAAATTCTTAGCTTTCTAGTCTTACATATTATGACACAGTGGAGAATATATCTAGCTCTAGCTGGGTATAAGACAATGTTACTTTTTCTCAGCTATTTGAGATGCGGCATTAACTCTTCATGCTGGCCACCTAACACAGAAATCCTGTTGCTGATGTAACATTATTTGTAACGCTTGTCATGAAACCACCCTCAACTGCCAACCTAAAGCATGACAGTAACTTCAATCTTCCTATATGATTCTTCTCTAGCCAGTCCTGGGATACCTAATTTCATCATTTTCTTGCTTTCTGTTTAATTTTATTACTTTCATATGTGTTCTTAGAAATATAGTATTGATTTCAGGTGTTTTGACTTAATTACAAAGCACCAGGCTTTACGTGATTTGCTTTACCTTTCCTAAATTTAAAATTACCGTGTATTTGTATAATGCATACATTTTGTTATGTCCAGCAGAGGTTCATTTATTATGATTGCTGTACAATATTGCATTCCATAACTATAATAACTTTTAAACTCTTTTACTTTTGGTGGGCATTTGCATTATTCCAGATTTTGCTGTGACAAATAGTGGTATAATGAACATTCTTATACATAGGCCCTGGTATGCAACTGCAGTGATTTCTTCTATTGAAGGTTTGCCTTTTTTTTGAACCAGAAATCAAACTCAGGACCTTGCACTTGCCAGACGGGTGCTGTGCTACTGAGCTGTGTCCTGGGCTTAGTTTCTTCAATAATAAAATTCAGTTCTCTTTTCTGCTAACATTTTGTCTCCTAAAAGTGAAATCATTCTACTGGAGTTTTCTGCATTTCAAAAGAATTTAAGCAAAAATTCATAAAGTTTCTACAGTGACTAATTTATCTTATTCATTTTTTATTGATGAAAATCTAAGATCCAGAATTATTTCTGGTCCTTTGAACGGTTTTATGTTCCTGTTTCCTCTCAGTACTTGTTACCAACACAACTAAAGCAGAATGTATGCAGTGATATATAGATAGAAGTAGCTATAATTGTAAATGTCTAGTTGGCTAGGTGAGCCACACTGACAGTTCCTTGAGATTCTTCAGATAGTTCTCCTTCTTTTTCTAGTACTCTCTGAAATGCATAAATGTGTTTTCTTTCTATAATACGCTATCATTCATTACCTAGGAAATAGTTACTTTTACAGAATGTCAGTGGAAGGACCAGAAAATTCTTTCTTATCCATGTGAGCAGCTCTTCTTGCAACCTAAGAATACTGCTGAAAATCTTTTATTAGCTTAACCCAAAAGAAGGTTCCAATTTATCTGACTATTGAGTGTGCACTACTTCCCCTAGAACTATAAGCCACCCTTCACTCCTGTGTTGTACAAAGATGTTCAGGCTCTTTTGCACTTCCAGGCAGAAAGGAGGCTAGTTTCAGAGGTGTCAGAAGTGCAGTCTGAATCTGCTTGTTTATTTTTTTTTGCTTGTTTATTTACCTTAGGTCTTTAGGACTTAGAAATCAAAAACATAAAGCTTCTATAGGTGATAAAAAGTTCTAAAAGCCCCACAATACTAGTGCACGCACAGACATCAAAGTGGCAGTGAGTGAAAATCAAAATTTGTCTTGCATTTATTTTGTTTTTCTTTGAACACAGCTTTCTTCAGATGTAGGACATGCACCAAAGTTTTAAGAAGATGGCTTTTTATTGGTTCAATCTGGTCGTCCTCTTCTGCTCACAGGAACACTGTGGGGTCACTCAAGTCGCAGTTTTCGATGTGGACATGTGACTGTATGCCAGGATAAACTTTCTGCAATGGCAGCAGAGTTCCAAGTTTCTCTCCCTTCTTGATGGGACCTTTATACTTAATTGGTTTAATGTAGAAAATTTTGACACAGAAACCTAAAAGAAAGTAAGTGTAATTTTTCATTCCCTGAGCCTCCAGTAGCCTTGATTCAGAAAATTAAACCATACTTGTAAAAACAGATGAAAAACATACAAAAAAATAGCAAGTTGAATGAAATCAGGAAAGAAAATTGCAGAGTCCTATTTAAAAGGAAGGCTAAACTGAACATGGTGCTGCATGCCTGTGTCCCAGCTCGAGAGACTGAAGCAGAAGAATCACTTGAACACAGGTTCAAGACCAACCTGAGTAACATATTAAAACCTCATCTAAAAAAGAAAAGTTGAAAATTATAAGATGCCAAAGGGAGAACAGATCAAGTAAAAATTAAGTAGAGGGACGAGGAGTAGTAGCAGGAAAACATTAAGCTGTGGAAAGTTGATCCAGAAAAGTGTTAACTCCAAGACATATTCTAATAAAGCTACTGGATTTTAAAGAATAAAGCAAAACAGCAAATAATAGATACAAAAATACAAACTTTCCTAAATAGCAAAAGAATTTGTAAACAAAAAACAAGACCAAATAGAGACAGACAATTAGTGTAACGCAATAATTGTAAGATAACATGACAGTGATAGAATCAAACCTAGGAGTCATATCTATACGTGTGGATAGGTTTAACTTCTCTATTTAAAAATTTCCAGCTGACTTGCAAAGTAAAACCCAATTCTATGCTGTATGGAATGAAACATAATGATTGAAAAGGCTAAAAATACAACTAGATAATGATTTGCCAAGCAGATGGAAACAAGACGGCAAGCCTTCCCATCCTTTACCAGGGAATGGATTCAGGTCAACAAGCACCAGAACCAAATGGACAACGGCAACTGCCTCAGTTCACAAGCATGACGTAACAGTGGCAGCTCCCCATGCACTAAACAACACCTGCATAAAACAGCAATGACAGGAGATACAAGCAGAAACAGAAACCCACTAATAAAGGGAGACTAACATACCCCTGTCAGTGCAGGAAGGCAAGTGAGCAAAATCAAAAACGAGGCTATTGAAATACACTGTCCACTGTGGTAGTCACAAGCTACACCTGGCTATTTAGCACTTCGGTAACCAAGATGCGGTTCAGGATAAAATTTGCAGTACATTGTGAAGACTTACTATAGAAAATGTAAAATGTCGCAATTTTTACATTAGACTGAAATAATATTTTAGGGATATTGAGTTGGATAAAATATTAAAATGGATTCCACACATTTCTTTTTACTTCTCTCATAAGGCAACTAGGAAGTGTTTAATTATGTATATTGTTTACATTAAAGAGACTCAGTAAGTTAGGTCTCATGAAAATGTATTAACAAATGTGCAGGACCTTGACCCTGAAAACTACTAGTACAACAACTACTAATATAGCAGTGAAGGAAGACCTAAAAAACCCAAAGGATGTAAGGTGTCCATTGACTGGAGGACTCATTACTTCAAAGGTCACAGCTCTTGTCAGTTTGATCTTTGTATTCACTGCAAAACCAACCAAAGACCCAGCTGGATTTTTGTGGAACTTGGCAAACTGGTTCTGTATTTTATTTGGAAATGGAAATGACCAAGAATTGCAAAGGAAATGTGAAAAAAATTTTGAAAAACTTCTACCAGATATCAGTGTGTATATTAAAGCTATTGTAATTAGGACACTGGAAATGCATAGATAGACAAATTGAGGAAGCACAATACAGAAACAGATCCACGGATGCTCAGATCCTGATTTATGACCAAAAAAATGCAGAGCAGTAAAGTCTAGTCATGTTAATGTTGCTGAGTCAGATAAAAATCATGTGATATAAATATGAAAGGAGAAACAAAACTTGAAGAAAACCTAAGAAAATATAGTCCTTTCAAATGTGTCAAACATGTTTAAAAAATGTTAACCAAAAATGATTACTAAATTTTACCATATTAAAAATAAAAATTTCTATTAAAATGTATCATTAAGTGAAAAGGCAGGCCACAAAGAGAGAAAAATTATATATCTGAGACAAAAAATACTCATATCCAGAATAAGTAGCTTTCATATATCAGTAAAAAGTATAATCCGATAAAAATGGAATATTTGGATGTATTATTAATAATCAATAACTTTATTAAGCACAATAAGATCTATTACACACACATCAGAGTGGCTGAAATGGAAAAGTAAATAGCTGGGTATGGTACTGCACACCTGTAATCCCAGCACTTGGGAGGATGAGGCAGACGTATCACTCTGAGTTCAAGGCCAGCCTGAATTATGTAGCAAGAACCTGTCTCAAAAAAAAAAAAAAACACAAAAAACAAAACAAAACGAAAAATAGGTAACACCAAGCATTGTGTATGGAGTAAATAGAATTCATACACACCTGAAAGGAGTGTAAATTGGTACAACTACTTTGGACAACTGTGTCACTATCCACTATAACTGGGTATTCTACACTATAGCAGAAAATGCTACACACACACCCCAGCCAGTACACTTCAGTTTGTTAGTTGCCCAGGTAATAGTTTCTGTTCCAGTTCCAGTTGCTCCTGTCTCTTAGAAATGGCTGGTCACTGTGATACACATTGTATACACCAATCCCCAACCGGCAAGCCATTCTGCCTCTGTACTTCCTTCTTGCTTACGTCATATAAGCCCTAGACCACCAGAGATCAGGACTTGATACTCTGCAAATGATCCTGATCAGTGCCCATTCATGTAAATAAATCTGCCTTCAGATCCTGGGTGTTGCTTTGGTGTTTCCGTTGCCATCACAACATGCACAGCAGTTCTCCTACAGCATTGTGCCGGGTGCTCAGCATGTTGATTCTAGGTGTGCGCTCTATAACTGGGGAACTGCCATGGGGAGATGTGAGAATGTCCTGGGCTCATTGTGAAAAGGACCCCAGTGAAAAACTGCATAGGTCAGCTAGTCCTAAAGCGCCTCATTTGACTGGTGGACCATGGGGGGCTTTTGAAGGTCTCTTTTGGGATGGTTAGAAGTAAAATTTACAGAATACATTTTTGACTGTATGAAAAGGTCCTTCCTTAGTGGGACTCAGTCTTTTGTTCATAGAGCTCTGGGACTGACCTGGCTGCAGTCTAGGAATTGGGTCAGTGTTGTGACCCATTATTGTGATGATTAAAATAAGTTTTTTTTCAGTTCTTGGATTGAACCCAGGGCCTTTGCACTGAGCTATATTCCTAATCCTTTTTAATATTTTATTTTGAGACAGCGTCTCATTCTGTTAACTGAGATGGGCTTGAACTTGTGATCCTCCTGCCTCATAAGTCAGGATTCTGTTTATGAGACTTAGAGCATTTTCACTTATAAAAAGCTAATGAGGCTTTAGTAGGTTATACGTCCATTCAGTTCAAGGGTCACGGTGATTAGCCAGTGCCACAACCCTCCAAGGTCCACAGGAATCTCATTAGTGCTTCACTTTTCTGCCCACTGCATGCCCACTCATCCTGCTCTTGACTATTAAATGCCACCATTTCAGAGAACCCAGTTTAATAGCACCCGAATTTGTGCTTTTTGGGAGTATAGAAGACACCAAGTAGCTCCTCAAGGACATGGGTTCCTTCATAGCCTCTGGGCCCATTCCCAATGGAAAAATATGTATTTAATGAATATATACACATGTACATTAAAATATACAAGGAGCATTTTCACAATCACCAAAAACTGAAAACTACCCAGTTGTCTACCCAAAGAAAAATAGATGAATGTGTAAAAGTATATGCATATAATGGGATGTTACACATTAAAAAGTGAATGTAGCCTGGTGTGGTGGTGCTTGCCTATAATCCCAGCACTCAGGAGGCTGAGGCAGGAGGATTGCCTCGAGTTCCAGGCCAGCCTAGGTTACGTAGTGAATTCAAAGTCAGCCTTGAACTACATAGCAAGACCCTGTCTCAATAAATACATCAATAAACCCAATACCTGCAGTACCAGGAAATCTGCTTTACCTAAAATATAAGGGCCTGTGAAACTAGTTCACATTTAACTCTAGCAAAAATGACAATATTTGCAAATTCTGAGACTTTTGATAACTGAAAGTGTCTCTGTTATGGCTAATATTGCTGAAGCTGATTTTGGTTTATAGATTTTTTAAAAATAGAACTATGTGGACCACAGGAAGGACACCTTCAATCAGCTGTAGAGTTTGGTGGGTTGTGCGCACAAAGCAGAAGTTTTTAGGAAAAGTGGTAGAACAGCTTTGAAAATGCATCAGTGGTTCTTGCATGGTATATTCTTTTATGTTCTAAGTTGTATCATTTTGAAAGAAGCATGAAACTACCATGTATGAAAACTACATCAAATCACATAAGCACCAGCATCCCAGGAGATGTCTCAGCTCTGCCCAATCACCTGTCTTACCTCTTCCAGAGAGCCGAACACCGTTATTGATGGCGTTTTTATTTTTATAAGGTTTCTCCTGGCCCACGATCATTCCAGTGAATGGTGCATACACAGTAGATCCGTCTGAGCACAGGATGTCCACGCCTTGGTGAGGCCTCTGATTTCTAGGATATAAATAGTCACAAGCAGACTGAGGAGCTGCCTTGGGGAATTTTATTGCCAAGAACGTGTTGCTAGCCCACTATTCTCTCCCAGAATATCACAGATTGAACCTGCCAAAACACTTGGGATTTTGCAGGATTCCTCACTCTGTTTAGTCCAAGTTTAACCACTCTCTGCAGAAAGTAATGACCATGTTGCAAAAATTAAAGCATTTGAACTAGTACTTGGTATGTGGTAAGCCTTAAACAAAGGTTAGTTATTACTTTTATATGACATTTTAGGGAAATGAGAGAGTACAATTAAGTAAAATTTTTAGCTATGGGAATCTTGACCTCTTCAAGACCATTTGCAAAGAATTGCCTTTTTCTGAGAACCTATCATGAAAGTATTACGTACCAACTTAGCATCCTATTTTTCTCTCAGTGGAAGTCACTGTAAACATCATTTCCTGCACGTGGTACTTAGTACAGTGAGTGATACCTCCCTGGCTTATTAAACTATGTGGAGTACAAATGCAAAATCATTGCAGATTGTGAGGTTTCTTAAGTTTATCTCCAACAACCCCTCAGTTCTGGCTTTTTGCTGCTGCCACCAAGTCTGCTTCTGCCAGGCTCTTCTGCTTCTCACAGGATATTGTGGAGCAATCAGGTGGGTTAGGTGGAAAGCACCATCCATCGGGTTCCAAGTGAGCCACGAAGGTATTGTGTAAATCAAGTGTGCAAACCATAGAATATGATACTAACTGAGTCTTAATTTTAGCATTTCAGGTCCCATCTCATAGGCCTGTTTCAGGTTATTTGAAGTTGCTTTGTAAGCGATATCTGTAAGTGACAGATCCACTCTAATTAGGGTGGAGATCAGCCCCTAACACTCTGGTTCAAAAGGCTGGGTCAGCGGCAGCGTGATTGGTTGGACAAGGCTCCAGACGCTTGAATTCAGTTGTAGCCCTCACCATCCCCAGCCCTGTGCTTCCCAGGACCCTTAACCCTTTGGCATTCAGTTCCAATTCCTCATCTATAAAATGCAATAGTGATGTTTGGTTTCTCACCTTGGGAAGCCAAGTGAGATAAGTCAATGCATGAAGGTGTTGAGAGAGAAAACAGCACTCATCCTTAGTTTGTGATCTGTGCCCCATTCAGAGTCCATACTTACTGCAGAGTTCTTAGAAGTCATTCCAAAGACAATAGTGTTACACATATCTCTGGGAGAAAAACGTAGGGTAATCGAGAGTGAGGGCACCAAGAAAAGTAAGAAGCCAAACAGGTTGCTGGTCTGTTGGTTGTGAAACCCCATACCTTTGAGTAGAGTACTGTCCACAGCCATGGCTGTCACACGTCCGGATCTCATTGGAAGACTTGCCGGCACATATATTAGCCCATGGCGCAGCCAGTGCTAGGACAGGAGAAATGTGAAAGCCTTAGGTATTGCCATTAGTCTCCAGGAGATCCTGAGAAATCTGTTTTCACTGTAGTTTTCTTTTAATTTTCTGTAGTTTGTTGGTGGGTCTTACAAAATTTCGTGTCCTAGTTCACATGTAAAATTGGCTTTTTCCCTGGCCAAGGAATTCTGCTATTTGTTTAGAAACATTAACTTCTATCATTAATTATACTTTCTTTCAGCTTATCCATTAATAAATGATTTAACTTGAGCTTTTCAAATTTTCTCTGCTCACTACCTGGCATAGGGACCACTATGTTTAGGTTAAACAAATACAAACAGCACAGCTCAAACAAATAGGAATTGCAAAATAACTTTGAAATGACTTGTGGTTAGTTCTAATAAGCAAATCCAAATAAATGTTTGAATTAAAGGCAAAACATACTCTCAACCAGCCAAGTTTATTCAACAGTAAATCTCATGTTTACAGACATAGAAGAGAAAGATTCTAGAAGTACATGTAATTCAGAAGATCATACCGTGTAAGCCCAAGGTGAGGTCAGAAGAGGCAGGGAGAGGGGGTTGAAACGATTATATAAAAAATTATGAAGCAGTAAAACAGAAGAGGGGGCTCTCAGTGTATGTTGTGCAAGCTTGAAGTGCAGCTTGCCCCTTTAATACTGCCAGTTGTCTCTTTCATGGATAAATGGTCAACTGAACTGAATCCCTGATTTCCAGTGTTGATGTTCACAGGGATAGAGTTAACCAACTCAACGTTTCACTTTTAAGCAAACTAACAAAAAAGAAAAACAAGAGGCTACTAATTCAATGACTGATTTTATTTAATGACATTTTATTTTCCACTAATAGAGAGCAGCTAGAGAATATGGCCATAAGCCATATTTAATATAATGTGGGTATCAAAGTCTTCCACAGTAGAGCCAGACTTCAAATCAACATAATACCACCAAATATAATCAAATATAATGCCACCACCTTGGGAATTACTTATTTCTGAGAACTGAAGCACATATTCAGCAATTTATTTATCTATTTGTTTTTCTTTCCTGCTATGACCCTTACATTAGGGAAACATTCCTTTTGTCCTAATCCATATGAGCTTTTGCATCAGTAATTGTCTAAAATTATTACACAATTTGTTTTTCATTTTCTAGTTTTACTCCAGTTAAATCCCAGACCACAATCGACTTTTCTGAAAGTCTTCCCACTCCACTTTGATGCTTTCCTCATTAGAGAACCAAAACATTCAAGTAGAAATGATTGAGAAACAATGCCACCCAGTACCATACATCCTTCCAATCCCACCTTTAATAATTAATACGCAAGTCTCTGTTGTGATTGTGCTAATGACTTTAAAATCTACCCCTGAAATTCGTTTTTTTTTTACATTACCCAAGATTCTAAAATTGTACTTTTCACTTACCCATGAAAATCAAAGCAGCCAAAAAGAGGACTCTTGTGAGGAACATCTGGTTTTTTGATTTCCTTATGTTTCTGCCTCTAACTAGAATTGTCGCCCCACTCTTTGAAGAATATTGAAGTTTGAATGAATATTCTTTGGCTATTTAGCCTTTGAATTTTATATCTCTCATTTCTTTGACTTAGTGCAAGACCCAGAGGGTATAAGAAGATGGACCAGGCCAAATCCTAACAGTCCGTGGAATTTGACTCACATGTAAGACCGATGTAAAAGCCTTTGATGTGAAGAAGCCAGTTTTATTGGAAATACTGACTAAATATTAACAGAAAATGATAAGGTGAAGTACAGATTTATGGTCTTTGGAGCTGTAGTTGGTGGGAGAATATGCATGTAAAAATGGCATATTAAGTACTGTTAGTAGGTCTTTTGTTCAGTTCTTGGGTGGCATACAGTTCAGAAGAAAATTAAACATAAATAATGTATGACCTTCCATAATGTACTCTTCCATTTGTCTCCTAGATTTTTTATTATCAATTCAGTTATATATCATGTATGTAATATTAATAGATAATTTTCACATGTTGAAAAAAATTGTTTATGTATTTTGATCATGATTTTAAATGTTCATTTGTAATGATGAAAAATTAACATCCACGATACAATGAAGTATAACATTTTAAATGAGGATTATCTACACATATTAACACGTTTTTATTTTATTGATAGTATTATATATTTAAATCTTGAAAATAAAGTGTTATATGAATATTGTATATACAGTAAATATATAAAAATATACATGGACTAACTTTAGAATACTGGTTACCTCTGGAGAAGGGAGAAATAGAACTGTGGAGATAGAGTGCTTAACCTCTAGAATATTTTATTTTTTAAAAAAAGGATCAAAAGCAAATATGTAAAGATATCAATTTGTTAATCATTGGAGGTAGATCATGGATGTTAAATTCTGTACATTTCTACATACTTAAATTTTCTATGTATTTCCATCTGTATTAGTGGGTCCTTTCCATTCCTTATATTGGATGAGCACCCTCATTTAAATAATTTGTTTATGGTATAAAATCAAAATAAAAATCAACAGTTTTTCCTTACACTGATAATGAACCAGCTGAGAAATAAATCAGGAAAACAATTTCATTCATAACAGCTTCAAAGCAAATAGAACACCTAGAGATCCACCTAACCAAGGAGGTGAAAGACTATGGTGAAAATTACTAAACACTAAAGAAAGAAATCGAAGACCCTAGAAGATGGAAGAACCACCATGTTCATGGATGGGCAAAAACAGTATTGTTAAAATGGTCATATAACCAAAAGCATTGTACAGGTTCAATGCAATCACCATCAAAATTTTGGTGACATTCTTGTGAAGAATATCTAATTTTGTCAGTTAGAAAAAGATTCTAAAATTCACATGGAAACACAAAGGACAAGAATATCCAAAGCAGCCCTAAGCAAAAGAATAAGTCTGGAAGTATCACAATACCCAATTTCAAATTATACAACTAAGACATAGTAACAAAAACAAGATGGTACTGGCACAAGAAATAGAAATATAGACCAGTGGGACAGAATACAGGATACAGAAACAAACCATTACGATGACAGCCATCTGACTCTTGACAAAGGACCTAAAAATATATGTTGGAGAAAAGATAGCCACATTAACTAATGGTGCTTGGAAAACTGGATATCCATAAGCTAAAAATTGAAATTATAGTTCTATTTCTTGCCATGTACAAAAATCAATTCAAAATAGTTCAAGGACCTAGATATAAGATCTGAAACTCAACCTACTAGAAGAAATCACAGGGGCAACACTTGAAGCCATAGATATGGGCAAAGAGTTCCTGAATGGAAACTCCAAGAGTACAGGAAATATTAGCAAGATTCAACAAATGGGACTACATCAAGTTTAAAAGTTTCTCTACAGCAAGGGAAACAACAGAGAGAAGAGATAAGCTTCAGAATGGCAGAAAAATTATTTGCCAGCTACTCTTCCAACAAAGGATAAATATTTAGAATATACGATAAACTAAAATCGCTCAAGGACCAATAACCACATCAATAAATGGGCAAATAAATTGAACAGACATTTCTCAAAAGAGGAAGTACAAATGACCAGTAAGTACCTGAAAAACTGTTCGTCATCTTTAGCCTTTAGGGAAATGCACATGAAAACTGCATTGAGATGCCATCTCACCCCAATAAGAATGGCTAGCAGCAAGAATGCAAAAATTAAAAATAAAGGCTGGCAAAGACACAGAGATATAAAATGAATCCTTCTGCACTGTTGAAGGGGTGTGCAAGTCAGTACAGCTACTATGGGAGTCAGTATGGACACTCATCAAAGAAACTGAAGCTAGAACTACCATGTGACCCACATACACCACTCCTTGGTACATAACTGAAGGAGTTAAAGTCAGCATGCTACAGGGAAACCTGTATACCCATTTATTACGACTCAGTTCTCAATAGTGACACAATAGTGACTCCAGCCAAGGTGTCCATCAATGGGTAAATAGATAATGAAGAGCACATGAATATTATTCAGCCACAAAGAGTGAGATTATGTCATTTGCACGAAAATGGGTGGAACTGGAGATCACTGTGTGAAGCGAAATACGCCAGACACAGAAGGACACGCATCACATATTCCCTCTAATATCTGGGATCTTAAAAAAAAAAAAAAAGACATGAAAGTAGAAAGGAAAGAGGAAGGGAAAACAGGGCGAAGTGGTGTGAGGGAGGGAGATAGGAGGATGGATATGGTCTAAATGCACTCACTGAAGCCCAGCGTTTTGTAAAATTAATATTCACTCATAAAAATATGCATTTAAAAACTTGGTGATAGCTTCAGGACATGAAGATCGTGGTGCCATATCTTTATGTTCTCTGAATTCACACCCTTGCCATGTCTCATCAGGGCCAGAGGGGAGTTTTTTCAACCCTTGATTTTGGTTCGGAGATGTGGCTTTAAGCGAGAAAACGAGGCGGAGGTGACAATGCAGTAGTACAGCCTGGGCCCTGCGCAGCTTGTGCGCCTTGTCTTCGCACTCACCTTCTTTGGTTCTGACGTCCGCTGAGAATCTTATTTCCAGACTAATCTACCCTGGGAAGAAAAGGAAGGTTCTGAGGAGCAGCGCCCCCACAGGGGCACCCGGCTCAGCACACCCCCTGGAGGTGTGAACAGTCAGAGGCAGTCAAGGGAAGCCAGGGAACCTGGGTTTCGCATATTATGCAGTGATGAATAAAACTATGCCAATTAGATTGTACATTCACTTAGACTTTACAAACAACCCTTCAAGGAGGCACATGGCGTGTGTAGAGTGCAGAATCCCAATGCACTGAATTTATCAAAGAACTGAGATGGACTGGAAAAAAATAGGTCACTGGAATAAAAGGAGATTTTGAAATAAGACACCAATGTGTACAGTATATAATATATAACAAAAGTGCTACTTCTGACCCTAAAGAGGAAATATCGACCATAAATAACATTGAGACCACATCTGGCAAGAAATAAAATCTTGATCCATGCATCAAAGTGAGCTGAATGTGTACACAAAAAAGCGGGGGGAGGCAGAGAGGGAAGCAGGGGAGGAGAGAGACAGAGAGAGAGAGAGAGAGAAGGAATCAAGGGCAGAGGGAGGAAAACTATAAACTACGAAGTTCACAAGTTACGAATGATTTTTAATGGTCTTGGAGTAAGTTTGGACCTTCAAAGTACATCCAAAGCCCCAGAGACTATGAAGGAAACATTGGCTAACGTGTTGTAGCAATAAACTAACTTCTACAAAACAATATCCTAATCTGAGTCAAAAGACAAGAATCTGGGGAAAATATAACACGTATGACCTGATGGGGAAGGATTCATTTCCTTAATATACTGAGAAGTCTTAAAAAGTAAAAGATGTAAACAAGCTGTTACAAAAATACGCATAAGATGCCACAGACTTTCATAAAAAATAAATACAACTCAGTGATACGCATTTGGAAATTTGTTCCACTGCACTCATAATTAAGATTATACGTACAGGAGCCTAGGCTCAAGCCCCAGTACCCCTCACACGCAGGAAACCAGCCTGAGATATTGCTTTTCACCTATAAAATTGGCCAAACAAGGGTATGTGGACACAGGCACACTGAAAATGGAAGTTTGACCTTTTTAGAGGACAATCTGGCAACACCCCTGGCAGTTTTAAAAGCACAGAACCTTTGCTCCAGCAGTTTTATTGCTTTTTTACCTGTGGCCTGTTTCCTGCCTTCAGTATTAACCTTTTCCCATCTATCTTTGTCTCTGAAGTCAGAGCAGCCCTCGGAGATGAGAGGGCAGAGTATTGTTTTCATGAAATAGGGTCTAGGCATCACCCATGATGAAAAACTGAGGAGGACCTTTATAATGAAAGGGTCAGGCTGCAACAGCTAGTCAGTCTTGCCATTGCTGGGGCCATTGTGTGCTTTCTGGTAAAATACATGATGCCACCTATAAGTATCCTCGTCAAAAATTGAACTCTGATGAAGGCTTTAGCTCTACCTACCCGTATGGAGGAACCTCAGGGTATAAGCAGGTGAAATGGGAGCAGGAATGCAGTCAGCTAAATGTAGACTATGGAAAATTCTGAGGGTAAAGAACTTGGTTTCTTCCACAGATTCTGAGGAAAAGAAAAAAGAGAGGGGAATTTGGAATTTAAAAGACTGATGGGACTGATTGATAAAATGCACTGTATAGACCCTGTTAGGAGTGAGATTCAAACAAGCAAAACAGAGAGAGAAATCTTAACACTATTTAACACTCTTTGGTGATGTTGGGAACTATTTATAATTTTAAGCAGAATGTATAATGATTTTTATAGCCTTTAGGCTTTAGAAATACAAACTGAAATATTTGTAAGTGTAAAAATCATCGTGTCTCATATTTACTTCAAAGTAATCCCAGAATCTGGAAAGTGGGAAGTATACAGATTAAACATTATTGGCCATGGACTGGTAATTGCTGCAGGTAGACGGTGGCTTCATAGGAGATTGTTACACAATTCTCTCGTTTGTTCTTATTGAAGTCCATGTTCCCATTGTTCATATTAAGACTAACTTTTGTTGATAATTTCCTTATTGGTTTTTAAGAAGTAGCTATATTGTATATATAAGTAATGCATTCTTATTGCAAAAGTTACCCCAAAATGAAAAAAAATTCCATTAACATTTGGGTATATATATATATATATGTATATATATATATATATATATATATATATACATATATCTTGTTTTCCTTTGACTTGTCTCTATTGTCAAAAATGTCAGTGTTTTATTAGGTTGTGGTATCTCCAAATAGAGCATAGTAAAATGCAAGAAAAGACTAAAAATTGTTAAGAGAATACTGGAAGTTAAAGTATTAGACATGTCTGTGAGCTTCAGTTTGGAACATTTACATACAACCGTTTTGGTTTACTTAGTTAAGTAGTTTAATAGTTAAGAGGGTCTAGTAATCAGCATCTTTGATCTGCAGTATCTCTTATCTTTGATGCAACCTGCAGCTTGGAAGCCTCTGTAGAAAGGAAGGGGCCAGCGTGGTTTGCAGAGCGCTGCCGGCCTAGGTGACGTGACGAGGACACCCCGCTCCCTTGCTCACTCCTCCTGGGGTCACTGGGAGAACCTACTGACTTAGTACCGACTTGCTCTCAGAGACCTGAAAGAAGGCCGGATCCACTGTACTAAAGTCTGATTAATCAAGATGAGAGAGAAAAAGACATCAGATGTGGATGTTTTAGCTCTAGGAAAATTGGCTTAGTGGAGTCCCCGGTTAATATCTTCCATCTCTGACTAGAAAACATGTAAATCATCCATCCTACCTGCCCCATCCTACCCCCCACCTCTTCACACACCCTGTGCTGACAGAGAATAGAAATAATTACAAGTAGGAGAGATTAGTCATCACCACTTCAGGAGATTAAATATGTGAGGGGGATTTGATGACAAAAATAATTTCAATGTATTGAAATGAATCATTTCCAAGTTTTCTAATGTATGAGGTGAATGACTTATCCTAGAAGCTAAAGAAATATTTTCCAGAAAAAGCCATTTCCTTTTTCACTGAATGAATGATGGGTGGGACAAGCTGCAGTCCTTACACCAGAGTGAGTCTTAGGCTGATTGACTGTAAATGGGGTTGTAAAGTACTGAAGGTGAAAACACTCCATCTCTTTATGAAACCTCAAGCACAGTGCAGCTTTGTATCACGTCTGATGCAGTGTTTCAAGAGGGGAGGGACGTTGTCCAAGGCTTCTAGATATGCTCCTGAGAGAGAAGCACGTAAATCTAGATAATGCAGGACACATACCATGACTCTCCTCCTGTATCCAAAGCAGAATCACGCTGGTCAAGCCCAACAATCTGTCAAATTCAATGTGCACATGTCCCTAGCATCCTGCTCAGCACAGACTCTTTCTTGACATTCATGTACTGAGGTTAGCCTATGGCTTAAAATCTACTGGTGATCCCTGATAGAGGTGAATTTACCTCAATCCAGAGTCTGACTCAGTTTTCTCAGTGTCCCAGTCTTAGATTCAGTGAGAGCCATTCAGTGCATCAACTTACTCAGACCAAATCACAGAGAGAGGGAGGGGAGGGACAGGAGATGTGGAGGGGGAAGGGAGGGAGGGGAGAGAGAGAAGTGGGAAGGAAAGCAGAAAGGAGGGAGGAAGAAAGGATTTTCAGTGGAGATGGATCCCATGTAATGGGAATATACTTCATTCCTGGCATTGCAATCCTTAACAAAGTGTTTTAGTGAGTGTAGAGTAAGAACAAACAAGAGTGAAGAATTTTAAGAGTTTTTAAACTTGTTTTTCCAACCAGCTTTGTGGTCTAGAATGAAATCTATTTCCTGGTTCATGAAGAAATGAATACAAAATGCTTCTATCAGAGGGACCCTGTCTTAGTTACTTTTCTCTCATTGCTGAGACAAAATACCTGACAACCAAAATTAAGGAGAAAAGGTTTAATTAGCTCAGGGTTTGTGGAGGTATCAGTCCATAATCAGCTGGCTCCAAGCTAGGGAGGCGGGGCTCAGGGGCAACAACACTTCAAGGCAGCAGAAGACAGCAAAAGCAGCAAGAGCTAAGGGGCAGGTGGGGGCAAGCCTCTTTTCCTCCCTTATATTGCACTGTGGATGCTGGCCATTCGTCCGCAGAGTCTCAGGGCCCTCCTTTTCCACACACCGTGTCTGTAACCCTGCTGAGTTAGACTTCCAAACTTCTCAAGTTGACACAATGTATCAACCATCACAGACCCCTAAGCCTCTGCTCCCGGGCCTTCGTTGTTGAAGGGTGAGTGTCTGGCACTCGCGAGGCCACACAAGGAGCCCCAGGATAGCTCAAATAAATGTGCTCACTGGGGGTGTTGGTGTTTCTTTAGGATTTGGGGAATGGGGCAAGAAGAAAAGGAAGAATGTTCACAGAGTCTCAGAATCATTATCAACCTAAAATGTTTTCATCCTCCGGAAACAGAAAATGTAAACATCAGCAGTCACTCCTCACTCTACACTGTCCCCAGCCTCTGGCGTCTATTAACCTGCCTTTGCCCGCTTTGGACATGCTTATTCTAGACATTTCGTAGGAGTGGAATTATGCAGTATTTGTCCTTTTGTGTCTGACTTTCTTCCCTTAGCATATTTTTTTCAAAGTTCATCCGTATCGTAGCATGTGTCAGTACTTTATTACTTTTTCTGATTGGTAATATTCCACTAAGCAGATGTACCGCGCTTTGCCTGAACATGCATCAGCTGTTGGACATTTGTGTTGCCTCCTTTTTTTTTTTTTTTGGCTATTATGAATAACATTGCCAGGAAAATTCATGTACAAGTTTTGGTGTGAATATTCATTGTCAACTCATAATCAGCAGTGGAATTGCTGACATGTATGACAATGCTATGCTGAACACTTTGAGGGGCTGTCAAACCATTTTTCAAAGTGGCCACATCAGTCTGTGTTTGTATCAGCTATGTGTGAAAGTTCCAGCTTATCCACATGTCTCGCAAGATTGTTACTAGCTGTCTTTCTAATTATAGCAATTCTGGTAGGCATGAAGTGGTATTTTATTAACGTTTTAAAATTTTTCTGGTGACTAATAATTTTGAGCATCTTTTTATGTGTTCATTGACTGTTCTTCTTTGGAAAAAATGTCACCTCAAATCCTGTGCCTAGCTTTTAATTGAGGTATTTATCTTTTTATTGTGAATTATAAGAGTTTTTAAGATATTCTGGATGCTAGACTTTTCTCATTTATATAATTTGCAAATAGTTTGCCACATTGTATAGATTGTCTCTTTGCTTTCTTGTTAGTGTCTTTTAAGGCAAGGAAATCTTTCATTACAATGAAGTTTAATGTATGTATTCTTCCCTTTAACTATTTATAATTTAAATATCGTGTTTAAAACATTATCCATAAATCAAGTTAAATGTTTCCTCCTTTAAAAAAGAAACCATCATCTAAATCAAGCTCATGAGAGGTTTTTAAATTTTATTTAAGTGTATGTGATATACAAAAACTGATGCATTTAATATATGCGTTCCAGTGAGCTTGGTTATCATATACATGATCATACACATGACACCATCACCAGAACAAGGTACTACACATAACCATCACCTCCAAAACTTTCTGTATATTCTTTTTTTAATTTTAAAAATAAAAGAAAAGATTAACAAACAGACATCCATTTACAACATAGCACAAGAACAATACAAACAATGCAGAGTTACAAAGTGGTAGGAAATTAACAATGGTTGTTGTATTACTACTGATATCTTCAAAGTAGTTTCTCAGGAAAACAAATAGAGATATGAAATACTGATCAAACCGGTAATCATTAACTGTTCCTTTCAGTAAAGCAATGGAAGACAGTAGTACCACTGCTAGCTCTCCCGTATATACACATATACATGATTTCCCCTTCTTTCCCTTCTCCTTTCCCACACCCCAGTCGCCCCCTTATATTCTTTTGTGCATGGAATTTTATTTTATATTCTAATTTTAGAGTGGTAAGAACACTTAATATGAGATCTATCTTAACATATTTTTAAATGTCCAATACCACATTATTAACTCTAGGTATTGAGTTGTAAAACATAGCTCTAGAACTTTTTCCTCTTGCATGACTGAAACTTTGTATACATTGAACAATTGCCCGTGTCCAACTCATTCCAACCCCTGGCAACCAACATTCTATTCCCTTCTACTGAGTCTATTTGAAATAGCTCATTGAGGAACGTATTGTATCACTAGTGTAAGAACCTGAAAGTGGGAATATAAATTAGGAGGTATGACAGGAAACTGCTCAAAAGTAAAGAGCAAATGGGATGAAGGGAAGGAGAAAAGGAAGAAAGGGATAGCTATGTATGTATGTGTGTATATGCAGGATGGCTCACATGGTTGCACTATTGACACGTCGCTTTATTGTAAGGAACAGTTAATGATTAGTTGTTTGATCAATCTTATATGTCTATATATGTTTTCCTGAGCTTAGACTTTGAAGTTATCAATATGCAATAGAACAACCATTGTTAATTCCCTGTCACTTTGTCTATAATTCAATTTTCATTGTACTGTTCTTGTGCTACTTTGTGTCTGTTTGTTAATGTTTTCATTCTTTTACTTTTAAAATAAAATAAAATAAATAGCTCATCAAAGTGGAATCGTATAATATCTGTTCTTCTATGACTGGCTTATTTTATGAGACATAAAGTCTTCTAGGTCCATCCATGCTGATAGAAATGGTAGGAATTTCTTGTTTGGAAAGCTGAGTAATATTCCGTTATTTATGTGTATACTGCACTTTATGCAGATGTGTTTATCCACACTTGAGTCAATGGCAATAGGCATCTGGGTTGTTTCCATACCTTGGCTATTGTGAACAGTGCTGCAGTGACCATGGGGATGTAGATATACTTTGAAATTCTGATTTAAGTTCCTTCGGACGTTTACTCAGAAGTGGGATTACTAAATCACATCAGAGTTACATTTTAAATTTTTTGAGGAACCTTCATACTGTTTTCCACAGTGCCTGAACCATTCTATATTCTCTCCAACAGTTTGCAAGGGGTTCAGTTTCTGTCCAACCTCTCCAACCCTTACCTCTTTTTATAGACTAACCATCTGAACAGGCGTGATGTGATATGTTATTGTGATATCTCCACACATGCATGTGTGCACACACATTCAGCCTGTGCAGAAAGTATAGGCATCAGGCAGTGCTATGTATGTATGTAGAACATAAATGTTTTACTTCTTTCTATCCACTGCACATTCAAAGCAGAAGATCAAAATAAGGACGTTACCTTTCACAACTTGTTAAATTACAGTGTCTACATTTCCAGTTTCAATTATTAATGTTTACCTGAAGTTACTTTCAAAGACACCTTGTCGACTGACTTTGCACTGAATGCCTCTGCCTCTGGCATGCTTTTTCAGCCACAAGACACTGGTGATAATTTACATAAAACAGATTAATATCACTCTCATCTGTAATATTTACATTTATGTGTACACTTACCCAGTAAAGCCTTCCTTTATCCCATTGTACAACTATGCAGTCAAGGAGGACTCTCTGCCTAGTGGCTATTTAAATCCATTCTTCTCAAGTGAGAGTCTTGGATGTTTTAAAATCCTGCCTGAGTATTTTTTATGAGAACAGATCATTTGAGTGTAAGATTCCAGAATGTGCTAAGCCCCCATCTAAAGACACCCTTCACTCTTTAAAATCCTCACAGAATCACAGTGGGCACATTTCCTCACTCCGTTTCACCATCTGCTAGTACTTTGACCAACAGAAAGCAAACAGCTCAGAGCCACCTAGGGAAGCACAGACCTGGATTACCCCAAGCCATGGTAAACAGATGTGTTTGGTCCACTGGGCTTTGAACCTTGAAATTACACCACACACAGACATGGTGAGCGTGTTGCCAGAGGTTACAACACACGCATTCTTGGTCTTGTTGTTCTGATTGACTCAGAACAGCTGAACATCTTACACTGAGTGGTAACTCAGCTATGATAATGGAAGAAGTGATGTTAGCTGGTGGTTCAGGGCTTAAAATGCCTCTCTTGTTATTGATACTGCCTAAAATAGAAAACTGACAAAGAAGAAGGGCTTTCAAAGTTGGTTACAATACCCCTTCTCTGTGTAACAGCCTGGCCATCCCACACTCGTAGTATGTGTGGGACCCTGAACTCAGCACAAGGAGAAAATGAAGATGATCAGGGAGACAAACAGCCAGGGACGTCCTTGTTCCTGGGAGGGAGCAGTGCAGAGAAGAGAAGACAGTGAGTGTAAACTCAGAAGGGAGAGAGGAGAGGGTGTTGGTTGTCACAGCAGGTTCAGCCTGTGAAGCATTTCTGAGAGCGCTGGAAGTCCAGCCTAGTTCCCCACTGGCCTGTTTCCACCACAGCTATGGGGTTTCTGAATTTTATTTGACTCTAGGGAGACCTGGAATTGCTCCAGGAATATTTCTGTTGGACACTCTGAGAGGGGAGGGAAGTAATCATTGTATGTTTAAAAAACATTTGTGCAAATACTAGATACATGTGTGTTTTCAAATTTGAAAGTTTACTTTGAAATTTTCATGAAAAGTTGTATTACAGATATGAAAAATCCATTCTGTTATTTCAAGATAAGAGACTTGGTTGGACCGAGTGTACATAAAAGAAACAGACTGTGACCTTCACAGTGGACCATCCTACCTGAAGTGAGTCTTACCCAGACAACACTGTAAACATTCCATTTACAGGGAAAATGTGATGTTCCCAGCCTGGAGGCATCTTGTGTGATTCCAACTTGAGCTCCTTTCTTTTGGACACAAAGTGTTTTCCCTGCAATTAACAGGAGAGCTCCTCTGTGTTAGTCACGATTCTCCGGAGAAACAGTAAACAGCGCCAGTGGCGGGGTGGGGGGGGGAGAGAGAGAGAGAGAGAGAGAGAGAGAGAGAGAGAGAGAGAGAGAGAGAGAGAGAAAGAAAAGGAGAGATTTAAATAGAGGGTTTTTAGTTTGGGTTTGGGTTTGGTTTTGTTTTGTTTTTGAGACAAGTCTAGTTACGTAATTCAGGCTGGCCTTGAACTACTATGTAGCCCAGGCTGGTCTCAAACTCGCAGTGATTCTCCTGTTTCAGCTTCCCAAGTGCTGGGATTGCAGGTATTCACTGCCATGCCTGGCAAGATAGAACATTTTAAAGAATTAGCTCGTTCAACTGTGAGGACACCCAAGTCCAAACTCTGCAAGGCAAGCTAACAGGATGAAGACCAAGGAAGCATAGATTCTGAATCTTGAGATCCAAAGAAAATCTGGAGGTAGAATTCTCTCTTTCTCTAAGGCCCTCCATTTTTTTCCTTCTTAAGATCTTCAGCTGATTAAATGAGGCCCACTCACATGGTGAAGGTTAATCTGCTTACTCAGAGTTTTGAATTTGAATTTTGACATTTGAATGTCAATCTCATCTTCACAGTTACTGGGGGAAGTAACTGAAGATTGAGCCCGGGTCCTTTGCACTGAGTTCCTTCCCTATCCCTTTTTATATTTGTCTGCATTGTGATAGGCTCTTCCTAAATCACTAAAATACCCAGGTTGGGCTTAAACATGTGACCCTTCTGCCTCAGCTCTCCAGAGTCCAGAAATTGAATGTGGGCCACCTCGCTCAGAGCCACATTTAGACCGGTGTTTGATCAAACATCAGGACACCAAGACCAACCCGAGTTGAAATAAAATTTCAACACATAAAATTAACCATCGCATAATTCTAGTACCTTTACTTCAAGAGCAGGAGTGTAACTGTGTCCTTTGACTGTGAAGGTTGGACTAGCACAGCAGAGCTTGGCACAGTGTGGCAGCCTGTGGCTGTGGCCCCCTCCCAGAACTTCAAGCAGTTTCATTTTGTTGGCTTAATTTATTTATTGAATTTATATTCCTAATTACAATCTCCTGAAAAACTTACGTTGTGGTCATTTTAAAACTTTTGAAGAGGTGTTAGAGGAAAAATAGGACACAATTAAAGTGATCGAGCTGGGAAGCATCCCTTCTTCCCACAGTGATGAGCGTGTTTCCCATTCTGCGAGCACTCTACTTGTGTCCTCGTCTTTTACCAGCGCCAAACCATACAGAAACAGAAGGGCTCTCAGAGCAAACCAAAGAGCGGGTGGTGTGCTGGAGCAAGCAGAGAGAATCCCGCCAGGGAAGATAAATTCCACTTGGCCCAAGGCCCCGTATTTTCAATAACAAACAGCAGAAGCTCTTCCTACATATCATTTGAGAGCACTCTTAGTTGAAAGAAGGATTTCTTTTCCATGATTCTGAAACAAAAATCTCCTGTTAAATGGATTGGTGCTTTTGTTGATCCATATCAAATATTTTGGAACATTTCTTCATTGTCTGTAGTTCCAAAACTTGTAAAAGAAAAGCAATGGAAAGCGCTGCCTTGCCAACATGAAAGGATTACACATAAATGCTCCGTTTAATGAGTCAGGGGACCCCATGCCTTGGTGTATTTCTTTTAAGAAAACAAAGCACCTTTTGTTGTTACTTTTACTGCCTTGTTCGTTCCTGCTCCTTGCTTGAGCAAAAGCTGAAGCTCAGACAAGTGACGACTGTTTGACCTTGACCCTTGGGAGCTATTCATCTATGTCCATGCTCCTGTCTCCAAGGACCACTTCCGGGTGATTTCTCACTCCCGCTCTCTGCACGTGACCGTGTATGATGCAGGTTCCTTTATGTGTTTCATTCACTAACGCATAGAAGAAAAGCACAGAGTACCCAAGGCACTCTCTTCCTTGAAAGATTGCACATGAGAGAGTCAGGGTGCGGGGCAGTGACCTTGGACGGTGACGGGGGCTGGGGACACAGAAGGACAATAAGCAACGCTCAGACATTTTCAGCTGGGGATAAGGTATGCCAGGAGGCTCACCCAGAATGCCTCACCCAGCTCGCCTTCTGAGTGAAGCAGATGTGAGAGACATAAGGAAACGACCATGAGCCTGAGATTCAACACAGTTTGCATTGTGCGCTGCAGCTGATAAATGGAGAATGAGCGCAAGAACAGCTGAGGCCTCTGGGCACAGGAGAGCAGGCCCTCCGTGCCCCTGTCCAGCAGTGCCCGGCCCATTCCGGTGAGGGCAGAGAAGGGAGCGCATTAGCGCTGAGTCAGGCAAATGCCTGTAACCCGAGCTCTTGCGGGGGCTGAGGCAGGAGGGTCACCGTGAGTTCAAGGGCAGCCTGGACTACATAGCAAGACTCCATCTCGAAAAGTGGGAGAGGCAGTGAGATGAACCGTGATCGCATTGCTCTGAGTCCCTTTTTCCTTCAGAAAGCCGAGGTCCTTCCTGCACCAGCAGCTCCCCTGGGTCCTGGAGTCCTATTGCTCCGCCACTTTCTCCCCTTCTGCCTGGCCCCCCTGAACGCTCTGTGCCCTTCTTCCACCATTTCTAGGTTTGTCAGTGCTCCCTCTCCAAGCCTCTTTAGAACCTTTTCATGAGGCACTTACGTTGTTTCAGAACTATCACCTTATGTTGTACCCTTTGTGTAGACCTCATTTACTTGTGAAAATGAAATCTTCTTGAGGATGAGAACAGGGTTCTACCTCCCAACTTCAAAGACCCAATCCAAAAATGGGCATCTGCGAAGAATACACACTTCTCCGATGAAGAAATACAAATGGCAGATAAATACATGAAGAAATGTCCAACATCACTGGTCATCTGAGAGAGGCAAATTAAAACAACATTGAAATTCCATCTTACTCCAGAAAGAATGGCTATCATCAAGAAATCAACCCATAATAAATGCTGGAGGGGTTGTGGGGAAAAGGGAAAAAATTTAGCCAGCTGTCCCTCAGACAAAGGACATACAACATATAAAGAACTTCAAAAAATCAGACCCCCCAAATTAAAAAACCCAGCCCCAAAATGGGCATCTGAGATGAATACACACTTCTCAGATGAAGACATACACATGGAAAATAAATATGTGAAAACATGTTCAACATCATTGGTCACTCAAGAGATGCAAATTGAAACAACACTGAGATTCCATCTCACTCCAGAAAGGATGGCTGTCGTCAAGAAATCAGCCAATAACAAGTGTTGGAGGGGCTGTGGGGAAAAAGAACCCTTCCCTATTGGATTGGTGGGAGTGTAGACTGGTGTGGCCACTGTGGAAATCAGGGTAGAGAGTCCTCAAAAATCTAGGATTCGACATTCCATTCAACCCAGCTATTCCCTTTCTGGGTATCTTCCCAGAAGAATTAAAAACATCATACCGTACTGAATATGTACACCCATGTTTATAGCAGCACAATTTGTAATAGCTAAGTCTTGGAAACAACCCAAATGCCCATCACCTCAGGATGGATGAAAAAGATGTATTTTTATACAATGGAATACTACTCAGTTATAAAGAAGGATAAACTTGAGGCATTTGTAGGTAAATGGATGCAACTTGAGGCCACACTCATACGTGAAATAAATCAGACCCATATGTGTAAACATCCTATTGTCTCCCTGGTGTGAGAAACTGAAAGAGTAAATAAGTTCTAAAATGTACAATAGATGCTGTGAAAAGAGAATTTGTTCAAAAGGAAAAAGGAACTAGGATGGGTGAAAGGGGAAAGGACCACAGGGAAAAGGGAAAAAAATGCAAGTCAGTTATACTCTCAGTGTCTCTTGGTTCATTGAAAAGGAAGGTTTGTGCTAATATTGATTGGAGAAACTTCATGCCCATATCTTATACCCTGAGCAACTACTTTAAAGATTACAACATGTAATGTCTTAATTGTTGTTACTTTCCTATGATTTTATGATATTTTATTTTACCTTTTTCCATTAAAAAACAGGGTCATATGCTGCTTTTATTTCCCTAACATGGTCAAACGTTAGTGGGCCACAAAAATACTCTTAATATTCTTTAAAAGTGTTAGTGGATTGCCCAGTAAGTAAAAAAGCATTCCTACTATACACTTCATTTGGGGATATTTTGTGAACTTCGTCAAATATGTGTTTTGAGCTTGCAATATACATCTCTATCCTGAATGAGAAAGTAAAAAGATCTATCAAATAACTCCTTTTTATATTTATTTATCTCTGTAAATCATTTGATTCTAATAAAATATTCATGGAAGAGGAGATCCCAAACATGTATTTGCATAAATTATGACAGAATCAAAAGAACTAAGATCTTTTACAGAAATTTGTTTTTCCTTGGATTAGGGACAGAATAAGTTTGTGTGTGTGTGTGTGTGTGTGTGTGTGTGTGTGTGTGTGTTTTCATGTGGTGATAGCATTTTGCAACGCATATTAAGGGATAGGTTGTGATGAACACTTAGAGTAATGTATAGAAGAGAACTTTTCATGGGGCAAACTGGCTGCCAAAAGGTTGCCTCTGTCCCTGGCTGGTGGCCCTAGGAAAGGCAATTCCTCTTTTGCCCATACACAAGGTGCATGGTGGATTTACGTGGCTTCTACCCAACAGAGCTGCTGGAACCCTGAACCTACTAACCCTGAGTAGCCACATCGTGACAGTCCACTAGTGGGCGCCATGGAACAGGCTTCAGAGCCTCTGCGTCCGCGCTCCACAGCAGCCTGCTTGTGCTTCCAGTCCCTGCTGACGCATTTGGGTCTGCGATAGCCCAGGATTGTGAAAGTCATCGGAATAATTCGATCCATCAGCTATTCGGAAGGTCTGCGCTGGCCCTCAGGTTTTGAGTCATCCCCACACTGGACGTTTGCAGTTTTGCCACCATGGTGTTTTGCTGTCGAAACGGAGGTTATTGGGGCTGGGGATATAGCTCAGTGGAATAAGCGCTTGCCTAGCAAGTGCAGGGTCCTGAGCTCGATCCCCAGTACCGCAAAAAAAAAAAAAAAAGAAACGGAGATTATTCTTGTGGAAAATGCTGGTCTTTGTAAGAGCACTGCGCTCTCTTTTTGAAATAGAGGAATTAATTTCCTTCCACGTGTTAGGGCAAGTATTGGCATGGTTGGGTTCCTGGACGCATTTTCACAGGAAAAAGCTTAGAGTTGACTTCACAGCATCTTTAGAGCATCTTGTAGTTCAGAGCAGATGGAAAGCTTTGAAATCCTTCTAACTGAATCTTTTCCTTTTGCAGAAAAGCCCAGTCCAGAGAAGAGATTGGTCCATACCCCTCCAGCCCCTGGGTGACAGAGGAAGGCTAGAATTTAGAGGTAATTTCTAGGCAGAGGTAGAAAAGGGGGAAAGGAGTGCTCACCAGACGGTTCCCATTGCCTTCCATTAAGCTCACCTGCCCACTCTGGGCTCCGGGAAGGTGGAAAGCATGTGAACTGCAGTTTACATGGGTCTGTGTTTCTGTAAATGTTCTTCCTAGTGCTTCATCATGTGCAAGAGCTTTGAGCCGAGCTCTCCTGACGGTTCCATTCAGTCCTAGGCTGTGTATCCAGTGCTGCAGAGAGGCTCTGAAGCCAGCTCAGTGGGACTCAAACTCCTCAAGGGCTACACTGGGCGGGGGACTTGCCTTTTCTGCACCCCCCTCTCCTCTACCGACACCGGAAATGATCCTAGAACTTCCTACAGGGGGAGCCACAGCTTGGATGTAATATGGCTGAAAGGCTCAGGTGTTAAGGGCTTGGTTCCCAGCACAGCATTACTGGGAAGTGGTGGTGCCCTTCAGAAGCGGGCCCAGCGGGAAGTCCTTGGCTCACTGGGGATGTGCTCGTGAAGGGGACTGTGGGACCCTGGTCCTACCCTCTTTCTCTCTCGTTCATGTCCCAGCTGTGAAGTGCAGGGCTTTGCTTCACGTGCTTTGCTCCAAACAGCCACGATGCGCTGTCTCACCACAGCCCCAAAACCAATGGGTCCATCGACATGGACTGAAACCTGCAAAACGGTAAGCCAAAATAAGCCCCTTTGTGAGTTCATTATTTTGCTTTTGTTTGTTTGTTTACAAGAACAGAAAACTGTGAGATAAAGCATAGAAGCCATCTAGCATAGGCCCTAGCATAGCACACAGAAATGTCAGCACTGTTTTTATCAGTCTTTGCACTTAGTTTTCTGTATATGGATATTCACTGTCAGGATCATCTGAATGTACCACTTCATATTCATAATGTGAAAGAAATGTTAAAATGTCAGTAGCTATGAATGCATTAATAACTTGTTTTTAGCTCTTAATTAAAATGTTTTCATGAGATAAATACATAAAATCAAATTGGGTAATTATCCATAAAAATATTATGATAGTCTCTAAAGCCATTTATTTTCCTGTGTTGCCATTCTTTATCTCCAATTTTAAAGATAAAAACAAGACCAAGAAAAGATTCCCAATAACAGGCAATATCACACTTCTCTCTGGTATTCTCTTTGTTCCCTCTCTTTTAAGAACTGACTCTGCCGTGACTCTAACCAAATGACCCCCTCCAACTTTGGAATGAATACTTTTTAATCTATAGAAGATAAATAATTGAAGTTGAGTTTTCTTTGCAAAAGAGAACAGTGAAGTCTTTGGTTCTGCACACTGCTTAATGTGGAGATGTCTCTCAGAACTGTGCCTTAGAGCTTGGTAGTGATAGCTCAATGTGTTTACAAGTTACATAAGTTCTTCCCTTCTGGACAGCCATTGAAGTTAACACTTCACAGCCAAGGATTCTGCTGAAATTCCATGCGACAGACCCAGAATTCAAGCAATAGTTCTTTGCAGTTTGGTGCATTTTAAATTTCACAGCAGGGGCTCTGGATATAAATAGCCTGCCCAGTTGGACAAAGGCATTACCATCGGGGTGAGATCACTTCCAGGAAAGCACTCCGATGCAGCAATGAGAATAACATCTGGCCCTCCAACAGTTGCATTTGATTTAGTCTTGGACATTTCACACAAAATAGTGGCTGTATTTATTAATGACTTCAGTTTCCATGCAGCTCACCCATTTTAACTTGAGAATTAAGATCTCTGCAGCCTATTCGCTCAGTGTACAAACAAATGCAAAGCTCTTGTGATTCAAGAATTGCTTGCTTGACTGTTCCTGCCTATCAAACTCTGCCTAAGGAACTTCATACTATGCTAAAGGAATACAGATGGTCCCCGACTTTTGTTCATATATGCATTTAGTAGAAACCATACTTCAAATTTTGACCTTTCTCTGGGCCAGCAACTGTAGCAGGGTCCTCTCTTACCATGCTGGGCTGCCAGCCGCAGCTCCCAGTCCATAACATGATCTTGAGGGTAACATCCAGTGCTATGCTCACAGTGTACGAGATCCAATAAAATACATGAGATAGTCAATGCTTTACCACAACATAGACTTTGTAGAAGGAGTTCTAAGAGTGAATGGTGGGAAGACCCATGCTGGGTGTGAGTGGCACCAACCAATGGCTTTGTAGCATAAATGGAGAACAAGGGAAAGGGAGGCCCTGATGCTGCTTCCTGCCTACCACGCCATATACTGTTTCTCCTCTGCTGTGCTGCCCTGCCTTGGAACCAGCTGCCTATGGACTGAAACCTCTACAAGCTGTGAGTTAAAATAAACGTTTGCTCCCTTAACTTGTGGATGTTAGGTATTTGTGCCAGCAGCAAGAAAGTAACTAACAGTACTTAGATATCATTTTTATTTCCTCTATTTAGCAGTAGGACTCTCTTCCCCTTTAGGGGGTCTGGATACAAGGCCAAGTAAAATAAAGGCTTCTCTCCAGTCCCTCTGTGGAGATAGGTACGAAAGTAAGTTCTGGCCAGTGGCAAAAAAGCAGAATAGAACTTGCAAATTCTAGTAAGTATCTTTTCAAGGAGGTTATAAGTTCCTCTTCTTGTGTTTGTAATATGGTTCCAGTGGGTGTATTTCAGCAGATATTTTAGGGCAGAGGCTGCCCTAAAAAATTGAAGCCATAAGGTAGAAAAAGCCTTTGTCTCTTATACCATGGAAGGGCTTAATAGTCCTAGACAGAGAACTTCCAGACTATTTGAGAAATAATACAAAAACAGGCATGTTCATAAAATTAAAATGTACAGCTTGATGATTTACCAAAAAGTAAATCTCAATGTAACTACTGCTTGATCCCTTTTAGAAATATTTCATGTGAACTTAGGAAAAAAAATGTATCTTTTGCAGTTCAGGAATGCAAGGTAAAATATGTGTCCATTCTGTCATTTTGCTAACTATATTGTTTATGTTGTTTCTATCCTTACTTTTATTTGTTCTGTCAGTGATTGAAAATAGTTTATAACAACCTCCCAGTATAATTACACAGCTCTGTCTCTCTTAGTATTGGAAACTTGATTTGTGCATTAGTATTTTGAGGTTCCTTTATTTGAGACATAAAAATTTAGAATAGTTATATTATCCTCTGTATTGAAATATTTATTCCTGAAAATTACTATTTATATCTGGTAATGCACTCTATAGTCTACTTTTAAGCTTTATGCATCTTTCCTTAGTTTTCCTTTTATAACTGTGGAGCTTTGTGGAGGTACAGAATCGGAGGCTCCACTACAGATCTAGTAACCTGGAGCTCTTTTTTAATAAGACTCTGGGTGATTTTAAAGATATTAAAGTTTAAGAATTGTTAGTTCGAAAAGGAAATTTTCAGAATGAAGCAGCAAAAGAAGGGAATCAAAAATACGGAAGAGAATATAAGATGCAGAATGGGAGGTGTGAGACTTAGGTAGTACACAAGTAGAAACAGCTTACCTGGAATTCTATGCCTACAAACGTCCTGACTCAGTGGAATAATTGACAAAAAAATGAGAAAATGTTAGATGAACAAAAAATGAGGAAAAAAAAGAGAAAAAAATTTCTCTTGCAGGATTACACTAAAAAAATATTGAAATACATCTTTTAGGTAGAAGGAAAATTACCTGAGATGGAAGTTTAGAGATACATAAGGAAAGAACAATAAAAAGGTAAACTGTGTGGGTAAATGTAAATAACTTTCAACTGCACTAATAATAATATATTTTGAGGTTTAAATATATAAAAATATAAACAATAGTAGAGGGTTGAAGTATTTTTTCAAACATTGCATTGTACGGAAACAAAATGAAATATCAACCAATACTAGATTTTTATTAGTCAAATATATGCTATAATCTTTAGGACGGATATTAAAATAATGATTCTAAAAATCATATTCAGTTTTATAAAACTGATCCATTGAGTTCTTAATTTCAGTTATTATACTTTCAATTTTTAAAAATTTCCTTTGACTCTTTTTCATTATTTTTAGTTTGCTGATAAAAATTCTTAAGTTTGTCTTTTAGCTCTTTGAATACAAAGTGTATAGCTACTTCAAACTGTACATGGATGGCCGAGGAGCCCTAGCTTTCTTGGTTTATTGGAAGCCTATATTCAATCCTCAGCATCACAAATGGAGAACAAGAAGGAGAAGGAGAAGGAGGACGAGGAAAAGAAGGGGGAGGGGAAAGGGAAGGGGGAGAAGGAGGAGGAGGAAGAAGAAGGACAGGGAGGAAAAGAAGAGGAAGAGGAAGAGGAAAAGGAGGAACAAGAAGGAGGAGGAAGGAGGAAGGGGTGGCGAGAGGAAGGAGGAGGAAAGGAGGAAGGAGCAGAGGAGGGGAAGGAGGGGAGGAAGATGCAGTCTGTGTGGTGACTCTAATATCTGAAGCCTTTGTAATGTTTCTTCTCTCTATTGTTTACCTAACATTTCTCTCATGTTGTTTTGTCTTTGAGTAGCCCTGGTAATTTTTAATCTTGTGATGGACATTGCATTTACATTTTTTGCAGAAGAAGAAATCCATAGGAGATTATAACTTTAGAGAAAAATTATGTCTACTTTTGCCAGATTCCTAAGCATCATAGCAAGCCAGAATGAGCTGGAAAGAACTTCAGATGACTCAATGCCAAATAACAGTCCTACAAAGGCCTAACTACTTCTGCTTGCCCTACTCCTGGGTGCAAGAGTCAATCTAAAGCAAAAGAATTCACCTCTGCTCTCCTTTACTTGGCAGGCCCTGAACTCCACCACAAGCTAGATCCTCTGGCCCGTGGTGGTGAACCTAAGGCGTGCACAATGCCACAGGTTGCTCATATCACCGAAACCTCTAAAAGCCTCCCTATCACTCCCCTATGCAATAAAATGTTTAGTCAGACTTAATATAAGCAGTAGGCTGGAACAATTCCCACAAAAACTACTGAGAAGAATGTTCTTCCTTCATCCAGAAGGATTCATCTAATTTTAGCAATCTCCTTTCTTTCCTCAGGTCCTCATTGTATGGAAGTCCCTTCCATTGTATGGAAGTCCCATTGTATGGAAGCCCAAGTACCAGTGACTTCAACTGCAAGATTTAAAACCATCCTTCTTCCTTCCTATCTTAAAAAGTTACAAACTCAATCTTGTCCAGGGACCTTTTGTCATTCACTGTCATAGAATTATGTTCTTTTTGTCATTGTATCTACCCATGCTTGTTATGAGATATTAAACAAACAACCACACTGGTGAGGCTACGGATCATACCCTGGGGCACAAGAGCAGGAACTGACTTTGAATCATACTGTCTATTCTTAGATGCTAGCCCAGGACATGATATACAGTAGGTAAAATTGGAAAAGATATGAGCTTTCAAGGCAGGAATTTAATTTCAACTATGTCAGTCTCATGTTCATGGACGCCAGTCTCCAGTAGGGTTGTTGAACATGTTGAAAATGTCTGTGTCCCATTCCCAGAAGATTTGAGCTGGGATGTCTCCCACAAACACTCTGGAGTGATTTTAATGCAGGCAACCTCTGCACCACATCTTGTAAAACCCTTTTGTAATCATGGATTTAACTAAAAATAAAATCCTGAACTGGCTATAATTAGATCAAGTTCTTTAGCTTGGCTCTGCCAGTGTCTTGCCCTCAGAACTGGGACAGTTTATTGTTTATGTCCGAATTTCCAACCCGATCACTCAAAAGACAGGTTTCTGACTCCCTCCTGTCTCCTCAGATACTCTGTGAGTGACCTAGGACTCACTATAACCAGTCCTAATACAGAAATATTGGCTCTTTGGCTTTTTAAATGTACTGATTTTCTAGGAAGATTCTAAGCTGAGATTCCCTGGGACATAGGGTTCCTTCTTGTATATTTAACATTAGGGGAGGCTATTTCTAATAATATTCTTTGTGGCAAACTTTGCCTTTCAGCCTTATAGTCTGTCACCATTCTTAACAGTCTTCACAGTCCTAGTCCTCCAGCACTTGGGAATTCGGATGTCTGGGCAGGAGAACCTTGGAACCCATTGGCTGGTATTTTGTTTGGATGTGTCTGGCTGTCTGGTCCCAGTGGATAGTTGGCTCTGGGTGACTTCAATAGGAGGAGTTTCTGACCTGAGCCCATTTTGAACCTTTATGATCTGAAATGGCCATGTAGTCTTAACCCACCAATCAACCAGTTGAAAATCATCAGAAATTGCTGTAAATTCAAGATGGCAAAAAGAGATAAAGAAATAAAACCACCTTACCTCTTTCTACTCCTTATTTAAGCACGATTTATCACTAAAGAGAGTCCTTTTCATTTGTCCAGTTTTTGACAAAGTCAGCTCATTGAAGGGAAGATGTAAAAGGAGAAAGAAAAGGGGAAAAACACAAAGGCTGCTCATGACAGTTTGTTCTGGCAGTTGTACCACCAGAAGGCATGCACTGAGACACTGCAAACATTTATTAAGTACCTACTGTATAGCATGTCCTGGGCTAGGATCTAAGGATAGACAGCATGATTCAAAATCAGTTCCTGCTCTTATGTCCCAGGGTATGATCCGTAACCTCACCAGTGTGGTTGTTTGTTTAATATCTCATAACAAGCCTGGGAAAGTACCATGACAAAAAGAACATAGTTCTATGACAGTGAATGATAAGGGGTCTATGGACAAGGTCGGGGGAGGCTGTGTGGAGGAGGTGATGCCTGAATCCAGACCCGGCAGATGGGCATCAGTGGGGTGAAGAGTGAGGCAGGCCAGCCACTGGCACCGTGTGTGCTGCGGCCCTGCGTGAAGATGGCAGCGTGTCTGGAAGGAGGAGGACAGAAGGGAATACGTAGTGTGAGTGGATCCCGAGAGGGAGAAATGTGCAGACGTATAGGAAGGACCGTGTAGGGCTTCCCAGACCACACAGAGATCTTGGATTCTATCCTAGAGTACAAGGGAAAGCATTGCCATAATTGAAGTGAGCAAATCCATGTTCCTGTCCATGTTTTGGATAAGACAGTCCCGGTTGCAGTAAGACAAAGGATTGGGGAATGCTATCAGGACTGGGGACAGAAAGCGAGGGGACACTGGCAGTATTCACTGTGGCATGGCAGTGGAAGTGGATACAAGTGGACAGATTTCAGAGATATTGGCTACAGTGTCACAGTAGCACTTGTCTCCTTTGTGCCTTACCGACTTCACTCTCTGTCACAGCCCCACAGGAAGTATGTAGATGGACACCTGCAGTCTCCTCAATTTCGACAGTAAAGCCAGACACACAGTTCTGAATTGTCAACGCCCAGACAGGGCTTCTGTAGTGACCCAGGGAGCTATTTCCACTTAGCACAGCACAGGCATGTGAGCAACTGACGGCTGAGCAGGGTCCCCTGGGTGTGGCATCCTGGGATCGCATGGGACTGCTGGCTCTTAGTGCCCACGTTGTGGTGTAGAAAAGCTGTCTTCTTCTCTGTGTACCAGTCCCCACCTCTTTGCCACTGTTGGCAGCTAGCTCAGTGAAATGTGACTTCACAGGGCCCATCTCTTTGCCTAGGAAGTTACTTCAATTAAGCTAAACGAGGAGGATGCGTGAGCTCAGAATGGGTTAAGTTACCTCCAAAACATTTGCTAAATCAAGTTATGTGTCCCCACCCTGCCCATTCTCCTCCATTTTATGTTTTCTCCCTTTTGATCATATTTTTACGCAGTTTTTTTTCTCTGAATTTACCACCCATGTTGAGAACAAATGACATGCTAGTGTGTTCAATTGGTATCATATGTGGCAGCTCTGAAAGAAAGTGCTAGAATATGTGAGAGAAGTTACAGGGCAGTGGAAAATATCCATGGCAATGTTACCCTGTTTAGCAAACATATGAAGAAAATTTATGCTGAGATAATCAAAACATAACTTAGAGGTACCCTTTGGCAGGTCCAAGTTCAAAAATGGTATTTTCCATGGTTAACTGCAAGGCAAAAATAATATCCATATACTTGGTACCTTGAACTTTATAGTAATGGTGAGGTAGGCTTTCTCAGACTATGGATAATTCCCAAATCCTCACATAACTCTGGTGTATGTCCATAACTCAGGACAAGATCAAATTTCATTTATAATTCTGCCTACCTTTTCCCTACAGTAAGCTGGGGGTCATTCCTAATTCACCAAATAGTTCATCTTTATTGTTCTTTTGCTTGCAGGCTCTGCAAGTATTTTGAGATAGAAACATTTTTAAAAGATAGAAACATTTATGTGTAATCCAAAAATACTTAGGTGCTGTGATCAGTATTTGTAGAGTTAAGTCCTTGGCCCTCACTCAACAGTGATTCAGTCCTTGTGCTATTCATCGAAGCCTCCAGCATGCCCAGAAGATATCTCCATACACTGTGGTGCATAAAGGATTACCTAGAGTTTATATTCTGTCTAAACTTGGCCCAAGAAAAAAGATTTAAAGCAATAGCATGATGCAGTTTTCTGGTGGAAAATGGAAAGATTAGTATGTTAGTCCATTCAGACTGCTTATAATAACCATAAACCAGTGGCTTACAAATAGCAGGCATTTGTCCCCCGTAAGCGTAGAGGCTGGGAATCCCACCATCAAGGTGCTGGCAGATCTGGTGTCTAATGCAGGCTCCCCCTTGTCTGCATATCAGAGCCTTTCACTATGTCCTCACAGAGGTCAACGGGCAGATGAGCTCCTTCGGGCGCCTCTTTCCTTTCAGAAATCCCATGTTCGTGATCTAATCACTCTCCCAAAGGCCCTACTTTTTAATCCCATCACATTGGGGCCTTGGTTTAAAATATGAATTTGAAAGGGACATAAACATTCAGGACTTGTTTTCCAAATGGACAGAAGTTCTCTTTGTATACACACAAAGTATATAAACAACTTAAGTACTGGCATTTACGTTAGCTGGGAATTGACCCTTGAGTTGCTCCAAACTTGTCTCCCGAGGGGCTGTGTACTGCAAAGCAATGAAGCCTTCTAAGAAGTTCGGAGTGTGGAGACTTCCTAAGAAGTGTAAGTCTGGAGATCAGCCAGCTTCTAGTGGTAAATGCAGTAAATGACCAGTCTGTAAAGATTTGTGCAGCCATGGCAACAAACAAAGTGCTGTCTTTGCTAACTGTCGATGATTCATCACTGGGATGACTTTTTCCTAGTAGCCGGACTTAGACACATCCTGGGTTGCAGCATTTCTATTTTTAAAATATTATAAAATCAAGAATCATCTATTATCCAATTATTCAAAGAGCCATAGTTAGTATTTTGTTATATGTTTTTATAATCTGTGTCTTTTTGGGATTCAAAGTGCTTTTTCTTTTTTATCCAAAAATACACTATGAACGATGCACTGTTTTGATTACAGCAGCACGGAAATCATGAGATCACCGAGCCTAGTACAGTACTCAATACAGAGTAACCACACAGCCAATGCTGGAAACAGTCAGGGACAAGGGCAGCATGGGCTGGCTTTGGCACATCCTCCTAAACAGGTACAAGTGTCTCTGTATATACAGAGTCTCATCACTATTTTGGGTCATCTTTGAAGTGACTTCAGCGACATGCAGAAAACGTCAGAAGTTGTTTTCAGATTTAAGATATTTCTTTTTGCCTGCCTTTCACTCTGCCTAACTGAACCTAGGGTCCCCAAGGTAGCCTCCTGTGGAAGGACACTGATGGTGTGACGCTGCATCTGGCTCCTCTGCACAAAGAAAAAAGAGCTCAGGTCTCTGCCCCCTCACAGCCCAGTGTCTGCTAATGACACGTGTGGCACCCTCCCCCACACAACTCACCCCCGAAATCACAGTCACCCAGCTGAAGAGGGTGTCTCAACGCTTCAGAACATCTTAATCTCATTTGAGATCAGCAGAGTTAACCTTCACTGTGTCAGAAAATGTAATTGAGTCATTGTTTGGGCTAAATTAATTTCTAATCCATTTTTCCACAGGCCTCCCACAATGAACAATGTAGCTTTATCTCCTAAGTTTTCAAGTGAAGAAGAACAAGGAGGAGGAGGGGAAGGGGAATGAGAAGAAGAAAATCCAGACCACGGTTCTGGGAAGCTCCAGACAGTACCACGAAAGGCAGGAATGAAAGCAGGAAAGCCAGAGGCCGCGTGAAGCAGCAATCACCTACTTATCTCCACAGCGCAGGCATTCGTCTTCAGAAGGACATTCTTCCTCCCGGGAAAATCACATCTGGAAAGTTACTAAAAAAGGTTCAAAACAATGACTTCAGATGAAACAGGCTCAAAGGAGTCCATACCAGTAAAACACAAGATTCTGTAAACCTTTGAGTGCATTTCTACTGCCAAAGAGTTGCTTTCTGTAATTGGTAGGGCTTCAGGTTTAGCTCATGTTTACCTCACCCTTTGCCAACAAAAGGCTTTGAGCCCAAGGGAGGCTACTCTGCAAGGCCCAGGGAAAGATCCCAGTGACTAGCATAAGGAGGAAGAACTCAGGGCAACACCAAAAAGCAGACAAGCTCTTCCCTGCAGCCTGGAAGCATCTGCTTACTCTGCTCTCTGGCCATCTCAGACCAGACAAGAAAGCAGTCACATTTACTGATTAAAGATCAGCCTATCTAGAGTATAAATATTCTTTTCAAGTGGCTATATTACGCTATCTGTGAAGTATGTAGAAAGTCTTCTCTGTGTCATTTTTCTCTTAAAATATAGTCCTAGTAGGGCAATTTCAGCTAGCCAACATCTGTTCCAAATTTCCCCATGATGTATGTGACCATGTGGAGAACTCCATGTATAAATATAGATAGGTTCTGTGAAGGATCTTCTCCTATATACAAGTAAAAGTGAAAAGATACATATTGAATTACATCATCAGATTTGTTTTAGATCTTAAGACATCACATTGTTAACCAGATGTCCATATAACCAGATTTATTATTTCATGTCAGTGAAACATGAGTGCTTCTAAATGTATATGTTCCTTGCAATTAATTCTCAGCATCCTATGTAAGTTACTCCCATACCTGAGGGCACAGAAGCACCGAATTCTATTAACTGTGCTCCACACTGTGGAACTCAAAGGTCACACAGCGCATCAGGCAGTAAGTACCCGAATGTTTGATGATTAGCTTATTTTTTGGTGGACATCTCATCTCGGTGTTATAAAGTTTATCTTTTAATAAGAGAAAAAGAAAATACTGGCCCTATTTGTGGGAGGATATGGTTAAACGACAAGGCCACTGAAGAGCAGGATGCTCCTCTATCAGAGGGGCCCTTGTGCTTGGCTGGAGTCTCACGTTAGCCTGTTCTTGCTGTTCTGCGGAGAACGGACTCCCAGGGGACAAAACAGGAAGAGGGAGGCTGTGCTGGGATCCCAGGTAAGAGAATATAAATGCTTGGACTTCGGTGCTAAGAGTGCAGATGAAGAGCCATGGTCCACTTCAAACAGGATATGGAGACAGCGTCGGACAGACCTGAAGATGTACTTCTTCTGAAGGATAAGGGGAACAGGGTGAGAGGGTGGCTTTCAGTGTGCTAAAGGGCTGCTCGAACTTCATTAAGACAGAAAATTCAAGAGTTTAACAATCAAATTAAGAGTTTAGTCTTAAACTGACGTTGTGTTAAGACTTTGAATTTCATGTCAGCTAGGAAAGCAGACAGGCAGGTGCTGGGCCTCACCCCCCACTCTGGGTCTGCTCTTCTGTTATCCCTGTGAGGGGGAGTGCTGCATGCAAACTTTTGCTATGGGCAGAACGTTTCTATCCTTTCCAAAATATCTGTTAAATTTAATTTCCAATTTAACAATACTGGGAGGTAGTTGAGTCGTGTGAGATGGCTATAAAAAGGATTGAAAGAGAGAATTTGCCCTGCTTTGCTGTTCTGCCTTCCGCCATATGAGGATGTCATTCCCATCAGAGGACAGAGCAACACGACGCCATCTTGGAGTCAGAGCACAGCATGCACCAGACCGCCACGCCTCCTAGTGTCCAGGTCGGGGAGTTTCTGGGCTCCAAAACTGTGAGACATTTCTGTTCATATTCTTAAATAAGTATAAGATGCTCATATGTTAGCTTTATGGTGGAGAAACCTGGCATACGACATTTTATTTTATTTTATTTTATTTTGAACCAGAATAAGCCATAAACAATATCAAAAATACAAAATTATACAGGGCATAGTAGGGAATTAGCACTGGATGGATGCTGTATTACATAATGTTATCTTCACATTAGTTATCACACAAACGTTAAAGGAAATACTAAACTATAGAGAAGACAGTAGGGAATTAGCACTGGATGCTGCATAATATAAAGTTATCTTCACTTCTGTTAATACAAAAATGATTGAGGAAATACAAATTATAGAGAACATAGAAGGGAATTAGCTCTGGATGCTGTCCTACATAATGTTACCTTCACATGTTACTCAGTTACACAGATGATGGCCCATTTCATCATCCAATTTTCTCCTCCCTCATCTCCGTTGCCCTACCACTCAATCAGTCATCTTCCCTGTGATAATAACTGTATTCCTGGGTTTATCTATACCCCTGGACTCTAGCCTTGGGAAGAGATATAGCTACCTCAGACCATAATATAGCACACATGGGTGTATACAAACTGCCATGGTCGGAGGTGGAAAAGCACCCATGTTCACAGCAGACCGCCCCGCTCTGCCCAGTCACTGTGGGTGGGTCCAGCCCATGGGGTGCCCTCAGCGGGGCCCTCAGCAAGGCAGCCGTGGGGCCCTGAGTGGAGCAGCCATGGGGCCCACAGTGGAGCAGCTGCAGGGCCCTGAGTGGAGCAGCTGCGGGGCCCACAGCGGAGCAGCCGCAGGGCTCACAGCAGAGCTGCCACAAGGCCCTCAGCAGAGCAGCTGCAGGGCCCACAGTGGAGCAGCCACGGGGCTCACAGCGGAGCTGCCGCAGGGCCCACAGCAGAGCAGCTGCGGGGCACGCGCCCCAATCGGAGTGCCCTCAGTGACATGTTTGACTCTGTCCCGTTGCCTCAATGCCAGAGGCCCTTTCTTCTCCTCCTCCCTCCTCCTGATCTCCAGTATTACTGTTCCTCACCCCTTGCAGCTGGGCACTGGACGAACTTATGATGCTTAGTATGAGGGCTTGAAATCTCCCCAGCCCGTTCTCACTGTGTTAGTTCAGGGTATGAACTGAGTTTAAAGATTAGTTCTAGAATAGAGTTGGAGGATTTTCTTGGGTCTGCTGTATAGAGTATGTTGTTTTTCAGACTCCCGGTCTGCTGCTTTTCATCTAATTTGTTGCTATGGGTTCATGCAAGGTTCATTTGTGCAAGCTGTAAGGACACCCTCTTGGTGCTCACATTAATAGTTTGGGGTGAGTCCTGAAGATCATGGATTTGTTCCATTGTTGCCAGGAACAGGCAGTGCTTGCTCAAGCTGCCGAGACTCAAGGTGCTCCCAGGGAGAGTTCAGGGTGGGAGCTGAGCCCTGGCAACCCAGCTGGTGCTTCCTGCCTGATATTGGAGTGAGAAGGGCATGGAGCCACGCAATCCATCTCCATCTGCATCTCCCTCCCGTTGCGGTGCTAGAGCCCCTGTCCACTCCTTGGCCAGATCCCTGGGAGCCGCCGCGTCTTGCCGCCAAGGTTCCCCGCTGCTCTCCACCAGTAGCAGCTCACCCAGTGGAGAGGCAGGGGGTCACCACCTCGAGGCAGGCTCAGAACCGGGTGTGGTGGGCTGTGTACTAGTTGCATTGATTCTCTCCAGGCACTGATTAGGAAGGTTGCCGCAGGGTGGGGACTCTGCCCCAGTGGCTGTCGCAACCTCTCATTCTCACACTGGGTTCGACAACTGTTCCCGACCGCCATTGCCTCCTTTCCTGGCTGCGCCCTCCTCTCTCCAGCCCTGGACCAGCTCTCGAAACTCTGCTCTCCGCTGGCCGAGTCGGGAGGCTTCCGTGAGCGTGGGCCTCTGAAGCTGAAGCTGCAAATGCCGGAACAAGGGAGTGGACCATGGGTGTGCTTGGAGTGGTGACTTCCTCCTTCTCCTCTCCCTCTGACTGCACCATGGCTGATCTCCGATCCTTTCCTCCAGCAGAGGTTTTGCTCAGTCTTTCCGAGGGCTTCAATTCCCATTTCAGATCCTTCCTGAGTTCAGGATACCCACCTCTTTCCCTTCTGTCCTTTGTCTGAGTGGCATTCCTCCGGGAGGTTCTCTCTCTGCTGCCTACTGGTCGCCATCTTGAAGTTCTCTCATAAAATTTATTTAGTTATTTGTTACTTTCTAATGAATTGACCATTACATTTCTATAGTTCTGAAATGGCCAACAGACCTTAGAAAGATACCACTTTAGGCTCCTGCTTGAAACCAACAGCTACAGAAAACTGCTGGCCTTGATTCAGGGCCACGTGTACAACATTTTAACCAAGTAAAAAAAGCTGATGTCATCAGCAAAAGGCAAATCCTGGGAAGGTGCACTGAGCATAACAGGGAATAACATCTATTGTAGTTCTGTCAAAGTTGCATGTATTCATGAGACACCAGATAACCCAAAATTGAAAGACACTCTTAAAAATATTCTCTTGTATTTCAAGGTATCTTGTGTGTTAAGCAAAAAACAGGGAAAGATTAAGGAGACTGTACCAGATTGAAGAACACCAAAGAGATTGAGGAATAAGCACAACATTGATCCTGAATCCTAAATCCATAAAACATATGAATGGCATAATTACTAATATTTGAATAATGTCTGTGGACAAGACATTTCTGTTCTTTATGAATTAGCCAACCTATGCATTTTGTTAAAGACTGAGACAGGTTTTTAAGGATAGAAAAAAGTTATATAATGGCAAAAGTGCTAAAAAGCACTTCAGTATGCAAAAGGGAGTCCCTGAAAGGTTTAATCAGGGAAATTAGTTTATGGAGGTATATTTAAGTTCTACTTGGACCCTGGTGTAATCCCAGCACTCAGGAGGCTGGGGCAGGAGGATGGCCATGAGTTCTAGGCCAGCCTGAACTACATAGCTAGACTCTGTCTCAAAAAAGACAAAAAGCAAAAGCAAAAACCAAAGAAACAAACAGATCCACTTGGGAGTAGTAGCTTGGAGGAGGCTTGAATCCCAGATCAGCTGGCTCCTTACCAGCAGTTTGGATTTGGGGAAACTAATTAAATTATTCTGAGCCTGAGGTTCTTTAATACACTGGCCATAGTACTGGCTTCCTCAGGGGTTTGTTAAACATTTATCATTAAAACATCTAGTATAATAAATGCTTAATGTATGTTGGCTCCCATCTGCAGTAAGTAGGGAGGCTAATCAAGGGGTCCCACCAACCTTCCCAGACAGAGGGAGACACGCTCTCATTTCAGGGAGAGAACTGTAAAGTCTGACCTGCCAGGTTAAGGAAAGAGTCAAGGCAACAATCACAAGGGTTGGGCTGGTTGTTTCCAGTGCAAAGCGTTGTTAATCAGGCTGGGGCATTCAGGGCAAGAGAAAGCGTTTGGGGTTGGTCCAACGTTGGAACCACTTGGCAGCCATCTGCAGATTCAGCTCAAGTCCTCACCAGCCTGCAAGCTTTCTCCTTTCGTCTTTCTCCCTGGTACCCTCTCCTGCTGAGTCTCCACCACTCCTTATACCTCACGACTGCACCTCACAGGCCAACTGAGCATGCCTGGTCTCTTTCCTCCCGTGGCCCGTCACGTTCCACATGATCTCCACAGCCTTTTCGCTGTCCACAAACTCACTTTCATCTTCTCCCTCACGACTTGGGCTTTGCCTCTGTACGGTCAGAAGTGCTGCCTACTTGAGTTTTCATCTTTGTCTTACCAAGGAAGGACACATGCACTTTTTATCTGGCACTTTCCAGGTTAAAGGTCCTGCTGGTTTCTACACAGCATTAGGGAGCCACCTAACGTGTGGCTTTCCAGTTGCAGTCTTTGCTTCATCCCTCCGGGCAGTGTCCCAAGTTACAAAGGGAAAAAGGGATAAGGGCTGTGTGCCCAAAGACCACACAAAGCATCATTACCTGAGCCCTGGTCTTCTGATATTTAATTTAAAGGAAGGGAGGCCTTAGGTCGGTCAGAAACCACATAGCCCCCTTTGAGGACTCAGCTTCCTTAGGAAGTAGTTAGGCTGGTGGCTGGTGACTGTGGTTTCCGAGCAAATGGAGGCCAGGGCAAGTCTCTGCCACACAGCGCAGGAAGGGTCAGAGATGGCCAGGCTGTCCTTGAGGTTTTTCTTTCACAGCACATGACCCCCTTTGCCTTCTTCCCTCTTCAATAGGGGTTTGTGTTGCTAAGCAATTCCTTTTTAAGTTGGTTAACTCAGCCTTAAGGCACATCTTTACTGTCTGCCCTGGAACTCGTCCGTCTCTGAGGTTGTTCCACCTGAGAATATGCATACTAGTATCATCCTGGCCTCCCCCTTTGCAAATGATTCCATTCCAGCAGGGTACTGTGGTATTTCCAACACAGATTTAGTTGACTCAGAATATGTGAAGAGTTTTCCTCTTTTGTCAACTTATTGAGGCATAGTTTACGTGCAAAAAATGCATCTCTGTAAAGTATATGGTTTCCTGAATTTTAACAAATTGTCACCAGTACAATCAAGATACATACCATGTGTATCATTCCCCAAGTTTTCCCGTACCCCTTGCAGTTATCCCTCTAGCTCCAGCTAGCTTTCTGTCAGTAACAGAGTTTTCTCCTTTCTTCTTGATATTATGTGAATAAATCATACAGAATGTATACTTTTGTGTCACATGGCTTTTGACATTCATGCATGTTGTAGTATATTATCAACAACTGAATTTTTAGTTTATCTCATTGACAGAAATAATAGCTTGAGGTGTTATGACTACAGATGCCTTTTCTGATTCTTGATGTAGCACCTGGAGTGACCATGGCTGCTGCCCTTAGAAAGCTTAAAATCTTGGCAGGCAGAGAATATTTGAAAGATTCAGTGATTCAGTCCTCAGGGGATTTTCCACTGGACAAGAGGGGATAAAATCAACTGTAAGAGTGCTTAGTGGTTTTGCTATGTGGTGTGGAAAAATATAGAGGGCCAGGTTCCTGCAGGACAGTTATTGTGTGGGAGTGTGGCACGCTAAAGCCCAGGACGAGAGCCAGGAAACAGAGCCCTGGGAAGCAGCTGGGGAAGGATGGAGAAGATGAGGCGTCCTAGCAGGCAAACAGATTCATTAGACCTGGAGTAGAGAGTGTGTTCGAGAAAAGGGACAGACACGGCTGGAAGAACTTGAACACTGGAAGTAGAAACCTGAAACTGATGTCACATGGGAAAGGGAACTGGGGAGGGGGTGCGGAGAAAGGAAGGAGGGTAAAAGAAAAAAATGAGAGGAAAAGGAAAAAGTGGAAACAAAGTTTTTGTAAACATAGAGGGGAAGTGGGGTTCAAGGGAGGGTGGGGAAATTGGAAAAAAGTAATCAGGTTATATCATGCTCCCTAGGATGAATATGCTCATTACTTACACCTAAAATGTACCAACAAACTTAATTAATTTAAAAAAATATAAGTGTTGCTCCAGGTTTTGAGCATCAGAAGGGCATGGTGAAAACGTTTTTGAACAATTCCTGTCACTGGTGCCCCAAATGGATGAAATGGAGTGGTGGATGAGAGGGAAGAGAGAATGGCTGGGGTCTGCTTAGCTTATTTTCCTTGGGGAGTGAAGTCCAGCCAGCTGCAAAGCCATGCCCAGGGGCACAGTCAGCAGAGAACCACAGTGCTGGGAGTTTTGGCACCTGCCAGGCTATGATGTATTGTTTTTCTATTAGTACAGAATGAATTACCTCAAACCTAGTGGCCTAAAGCTACATGATTTTTTTTAAATCTCACAGGCTGTGTGGGTCAAGAGTGAGAACAGAGGGTGGGTGGGTTCTCAGTGATTCTCACCAGGCTGAAATCAAGGTGTTAGCTGGACTGTATTTTCACTTGGAGCTAAGACTGTTGTGGAAGTCCCATCCCTGTCACTGTAGGGCTTGAATCTCCCCTCATGGGTCCTAAGCCTGTGCTCCTCTCCACAGAAAGTTCATGATATGGCTGTGTACTTTCTCTCAAGCCAAAAGGAGAGGGTCTGGGCTGGTTCCACTGTGTCTGCAAAATCCCTCTTGCCCTACATGTAATGCTGTCTTTGCAGTGCTAGCCCACTGTATTCACAGGTCCCAGTTGCGGTCACAGGGAGGACATTACGCAGGGCATGGAAACTTGGGAGCCCTCTTAGAATTCTGCCCACCACATGTGGCTTTTCTTTTGATTCCATTTCTTGGCTTGTGAAGAGAGGGCCTTGGGGGAACCTGTTCTGAGATTCCGCTGTGTATTTACACTCTGAGTGTTCTTCATGTGGAATCAGGTCGGAAGCATTATGAGCAATCGCTGAACCAGCACATCCCTTGAAAGTTGTGGTGGGCCCATGAGCAGGGGGAATTACTAATCCCTGAGACTGACACAACCTGAGGGGAAGGACGGCCAAGTGATCAGCAGGCCCACTGTTTGTGGGATCACTGGTTGGTGTGGTCATTAGGGTCTTTCACAAGTATCCTGTTTCTCCTCTTAAGCGGCCCACAACCCTTTTACCAATTCGGCGTGAGCATGTGTCTTATTGTGGCCAAAGAATTGTGAGCCAAGGTGATGTCTATCGCTGAGTGAGAATTTTAAGACTCAGTGTATGCTGTGTCGTACTCCCGGTCCTCTGCCTCAGTGATCGGAAAAGGTTTGAGATGCTGACAGCTTGCTCCGTCAGCCTAGATACTTGAGCCGGGCCAATGCAGAACAGAGCTCCCGCCAACCTTCCGTGGAGAGATGCCATAAAGAGAACCAACTCCTGCCACTCAAAGCGCTGAGAGTTGAGGTTGGCTGTCACTGTAGCTTTACCTTGCTGCCTTGGCTGACAGATAGAAGGATGACCGCCCCGTGAATCTTGCTTTCACCTTCTTTTTTCCCCTAGGAACTCTCATCTCAGCCAGGCCTGTGATCCGGAAGCCAGCAGCTTCTGTGAGGCACAGCATACACGGCGCTGAGACTCAGCCTTTGTGAGCAGAGGTGGTGCTGTACGGTCGCGTATTTTTTTGTCATTCAAGCAGCCACCCACCTGCTCCCTAAGATAAGACGCCTCCTCACATTCTAGGGCCACAACCCTCATGATAAATAAGCTATTTTTATTTGAGAACAAAAGAGTATAATTATCACATTTGGGCAAAGCTACCACTTCAACAAATCCTTACCTGCTTTGGACATGCCTTGGTGAGCTCACTTCTCATCTCTTCCCGTAAAGCTCATTACCAACGCACTGCCCCCACTCTTCTCTTCTTCTGCGCCTGTAATTTGTCGCTCAGCTAAGCATCTGTATGATTCTTCTTTTCCTAGACTGTCATGATGAGGTTACTATAGCTTTCCTTTGTTTCCCCAGACTTTCTCTTGTGACCACCACAACCAAAGGACCCTGAACTGTGGTCTTGCCCAGCACTTTGAAACTGTCCCTTCTTTAAGGTCTTTCAATTTGTAGCCACTTTCATGGTTCACGTGCTCCCCACTGACTCCTGTCTTTACGTGCAACCCTCTGTAATGGGCTCGCTTCTCCTGTTCTCCCTTGTCTTAGCGCTGCAGGTGTGGTGTTTCTCTCCATCTGCAAGCCATTCTTGAGCGCCGGTGACTATGGCCCCTGCTCCCCAACTGCATGATGGGGGAGAACGCTGGGCTGGACTGGGCTACCGCACAATAACCACATAAAAGGTCCAGACCCTTCCAAAGACAGATTGTGACCGCAGGTGGGACCCCAGGGGACCAACCTGAAGCAGAGACTGTCCCCAGTTGGCGCTCACAGAAGAAAGCGTGCGCAAAAGCATGGCACAGTGTGAACTCATGCTATAGTCTGAAGAGGGGAGCATGGAGACATGAAGAGAGCCTGACAACTCTACTAATAACTAATAATTAACTAATAAACATTAACGAGCACTTATAGCTACCGAGCACCGTGAAACCCTTCCAATGGATTACCTGCAGCAGTCTTCGTATTTCCTATGATGCAACACTAGTTTCCTGCCCAGCTGTCTAAACAGGCTCAGAAACTGTAAGTGGTTTGCCTAAGGTAACACAGCCAATAGAGAGCTGGGGTAGCATCTCAGGCAGCCAGCTCCAAAGCCCATGCTCTCACTCAAGAAATGATCTCACGCCTCCAGGCAAAAAGGAGCCCCACTGGCCAGATGCTATCTATCCCTGACTGCCAGTGTTTGTAACAATTCCCTGTGAGGAGGCTCCCAGGCCGGGGCCCTTCCCATCCCACAGGGCTGGGGCTTGTTTGCTGATGTGATTGGCTATGAGATTCCACCACACAATGCAAATTGCAAAATCCTTATCTGAACTCTCCCTGTGGGTCCAGCCCGCAGGTTCCGGCTTGGGTTCGTGGAACCGGAGGTAGCAGGAGGTGAGCGGGAGTTTACAGTCCAGGGTGCACGCACCCTGCCTGCTTGGCCTCCTTGCTTTTTAGAGGAGGAATTGAATTCGTATTGCATCAACTCCCCCGACACCCTGAAATCTGTGGCCTCCCTCATTCCTTCCTCTGTGGCTTTTCTCTGCCTGTGAAATGAAAAGCAGATTACCTCCCTGGCTCTGGCTGCTCATAGTGGCCCGGCATCGGAGGTGTGCAGGAGCAGGAGCGGTCGGTCTTCACCATCTGGTTCTCATTGCCTTCGGCGGGGCGTGTAGCCTAGACAACGGGCCAGTGTGCGGCCTGGGCGGCGCAGCCCTGCATGGTGACCCCGTGGCCTACTGGCAGCAGCTGGGGAGGGGCCTTCCTCCCCCGCAAAGGGCAGCTCGGGTGGGGAGCTTGTGTTTCCTAGAGTGTGGGGGCAGCTCCCCTTCATTTGGTCATTTCTTCTTTTCTTCCTAGAAAGATAGGTTTCAGCTGTTTTCTCAAGGTTCCTGGTAATCGCCTCGTAAAAGTGGTATTTCGTGCCTATTTCTCAACGTTATAAATAAAATTTACATTCAGTGCAGAGAACTAAGAGTGAAAAGCAGTGAGAGCCCCACTACCAAGAGTCTGATGTATTCTGTTTTTGCTGAGTGTTTTATAGCATTGTTTTAAAAACGTTAATAACCTACTGTGTACTTCAGAGTTAGGGAGTACCCTAAGGACTTAATGTGGATGATCTCAGGCTATAGATCCAACCCTACAAAGCAAGTAGTTGTATTTCACAAATCAAGACACTGTAGTTGGGAAGGGCAGGAAATCTGCATGGGACTCCCCTGGGAGTTGCAGAGGCACCAGGACCAGCTGCAGCCTGGGCACCTCCAATTCACAGCTCTCACCCACCCTGGCCCTTCTCCGTGCAACTAGTTTGTGTCCTGGTTTCCGTTAAACAATACATCAGGGCTATTTTCCCAGTTAGCCAGTGGTTCTATATACATGACTTTTACAGCTGCATATTTCTTGGGCGTAGATTTACCCGAACATGATTTGGGATTGCTACTTTTGCCATTACAATCCTGAGATGATCACTCAGTATAAACATCCTCGAACCATCTCCACCAGTTTGCCAGTGGTAGAGCTTCTGGGCTAATGAGCACATCAGCTGTAAAGAGTTTTAAGAGATGAGGCAAAATGCCTTTAAGAAAATTCATAAACCTTGTGACACTTAGTTGCACTGTCTTTTGTCAGTTAACTTGGCAAGATTTTAAAATTTTTACATATTTTACATCTTTAGTTCATTATTTTTGTTGCTAAAATAGTAAACTTTTTTCTTCATTCATTGTCAACTTTAACTTACTCAGTTTAACTTAAAAAGTTTTCAAATAGTAAACTTTTTTCTTCATTCATTGTCAACTTTAACTTATTCTGTAAATTCACTGTGTTCTTTAGCTCTAACTTATTTTTAAGTAGTTCTGCAAAAGCTTGTTATATTAAGGATATTGATCATCTTATGATGATTTTGTATTTGCTGTTTCATCTTATGATGTTTTTGTATTTTGTGAAAGAAGAATTAAGCTGTTACATAGCTGACCTGTCACTGTTTTCCTTTGTATTTTCCTCTGTCATTTAATTTTAAAATGTTCCTTCGGTCTCCCCAACAATGCAACAATGCTTATATTAAGCAAATATTATCACTGAATATAGATATTTATGTTTACTTGAGGGAGTCTGATTTTTACAAACTCAAAAAGAAGATCTCACCATTTCTTATCTAATTAATGGAATTTATGGACGTTTTCTTTAAAAATCAGGATGTTGTGTGATGTGGTGGTACATGTAATTTGGGAGGCTAAGGTAGGAAGATTACAAGTTCAGGGCCAGCCAGACTTTGCCTAAAAATAAAACATAAAAGTTGGGTCTGTAGCTCAGAGGGAGAGCACTTGTCTAGTGTCTGTGACACCCTGAGTTCAATCCCTAGGACTGCAACAACAAAATTAAAATACATTGCTTTTTTTTCTCATAGTTAAAACTAACATTTTATTACTTCAGACATTTTCAGCAGAATTAGAACTGTGCCATTCTCTAGTGTTCAAAGTTAAGATATGGTCTATGTGCTGCCGTAGCCTTCAGAATCACACCTTCTCCTCACCCTCTGTCCCTGACCTCTGCGCCATCTTCTCAGTGTCTTCTTCACAGGAAGGAAAAGAATCCTATAGGTAAACAAGTTCTGGAGTGGGTTCTCTTTTGTGATCCTTTAGAGATGGCATAATTTATTTATATACATGCAGCAGACTATTTGAAAAGCAGAAAGATCGGCAGGAACATTTGTACGGGAGTGTTCTACCATACCGCTGAGAAATACCAAGGTGTCCCAGTATTATTTGAATGTTATATCCCCTGGCTACTCTTTCCTTCCTCCCTCTGATTTCTTCTATATCCCTCATCGACTAAACCCAAGCAGCTGTCAGTAGGTAAGAAAACCTGGGCCAGTGCCATAGAGGTTACAGCGTCTGGGATCACAGAGCAAGGTAGAGAACTGTGGGGGTGGATCTGAGGGGTGCGGGCTGTAAACAGAGAATAGCCAGGATTAAGAACAAGAGAACATTAAAATCATGCAAAAGTCCACTACCCAGAAGTAACCTTGATTAACGCTTCTTGGAGGTTTCCTCAGTAGCTACTTAGGAAGCATTACTTTTATACAATCAAGAGTGTACTGTGTAATTTTTTTAGCAGTGGCAAAGTTTATTAAAGTGAAGAGTGAGGGAGAAACTGTCTCTGCAGAGCAATCTGGGACTGAGTGCAAGAGGATAAACCAAGGTAAAAGCACACCCTGGAGAAAGCGGGGCAGGCTATCATGAGGAAAGCCACAAGAGCTATAATTTATTTTTAAAGCATAGTTAACCATAAAGTACTTAGAGCTCCCAATGAAAAACTGTTTCAGGCAAAGCTTGATGATAGATACAATTACATTCGAGTAGAACTTTTTCATTAAAACACACATGCACACCCAGTGACCCAACTCACACATGGGAGAAAATTTTTTAAGAGCAGAAAACTGTTACTTAATTTTCTTGAAATGTAAATGATATTAGTCATAGCTATTCGTTAGTGGACAAAGTTAAGCTGTTTTTGTCTGCTCATTTTTACATCACAATATTCTGAATATGTAGAGCTGGGAAAACGAAAGTGTCTTCTACCATGTTTCATTTTTTTCCCATTCCAGACATTATTCATCTGTCCCTCCACTCTTCCCCCTGGAGCTCAGGTGTAGCTTAGGGGCCTCCTCAGTGCAATAACCCTCAATTCAGTCACTCACACAAACTGAGGCCCATCTCTGTTCCAGTAGTTTCACAACCACTAGGAATAGACCCACATTGCACAGCATTTTAAGTGGCCAGCCATTATGATGGGCAGCTCCTAGATTGTGGGGTGAAAGATACGGCACCAGAAATGAATTTGGGGTCCCACTGAAATTGTAGACGCAAAACTAGCCAAGAGAGACAGCAAGGGGCTAAAGACATGGAATTTTCCAGTAAAACAAGCCAACTGGACTTTTGAATTGGAATCTATGCTCTATTAAAGAACTGCATACCCAGAATCCTCCTTTCTCATGTTCTTAAGGGTTCCTGTCTCTCACTAGTTAAGTCTGAGTCCTTCCATACCTACCCATTGCCATCACTGTGAAGACTCCACAGTTATTTGTCTCAGCTCCCTCCCTTCAAAACCTTCTAAGGCTGCTTTATATCAGGCAACAAAGGAAGTCTGAAACCAACCAATTTTATGTTCTTTGTAAGACAGTTTCTCTCTCTGCAATGCATATGCTACAAAAATAAATTAATTTTATAATTCAAACATTTTGCTAGATGTGTTTTACATGAAGCCCCCATGTCAGGGTCCCAATACCATCACTGTGATTGCAAATTCACTAAAATGACTCACAAAACTCAGCATAAAGTATACTTGCAGTTAAGATTTAGTATAGCCATCTAGAAGGTACACAACAGGCTCATATGGGAAACGCCATGGTCAGTGTCTGACAGGGTCTGTGGGGTATCTTACGCCCTCTGCCTTCCTTTAAGGGCCACACTAATCTGAGTTTTTCCCAGCCAGGAAAATGAAACAAAACATACTGGATAGGTTTGCCCAGGGGAGCTCACTAGATGCTCCATTCTTGAGCTTTGGTCTTTGGGACCTTCCCTATGGGCATTCTCCCTGAAAAGCACCAACATTCCAGACACCTAGCAGGAAAGCAGGTATTTGGCATAAACCATTTAGTTTTTAGAAACAGTGCAGGCATGTGAGCTACCCTAATATTTAGGGAAAGTTGTGTATCTGCACAGGGAATCACTACCGGCTAAGTCCTCAGGTGCCAGAAAGTAGGTCTTGTTAAGGATGACCAACCTCAGGTATGCTTGGGTGACTCTTCTCTAGACAGCTCCCTTCAAATTTATTTTTACTTAGAATACTAGGAGCCATTTCAATTTGCAAACTAAATGACATGTTTTCTATGATTATTTCTTCATTGCTTCTGCTGCACCTGGGCAAGGTTCTTCCTTGAGCAGTTCTCTTAATTCTTAGATACAGTGGGATAGAGCATGAGGACCTTGTCGTCCTTTCGTCCTCATCTTTCCCACCCCTTTGCTTTTATCCCCCCTTTCTCTTTGAGTCTCACACTCGTCCATGATTCTGATTCACTTTTTTGTGGTGTCAGCTTGGACGCTTTATTGACCTAATGGGATTTCCGCCCATGATGTATCTATCATCAGTTAAAACATATTTTAAATTGCAAACCTTAGTACACAGCTGTAATCCCAGCATTCTAGAGGCTGAGGCAGGAGGATCAAAGCAAGTTTGAGGCTAGCCTGCACTGCTCAGTGAGACCCTGTCTCCAAAAAAATAAATTGCAAACCTGAGTATTTCCAGAAGTCCCATGGTTATCTTTTGCTTCCTGTCACTTCACTGCCACTCATCCTCAAATAGTGAGCGGTCTATCTAGGCCCACTAATTTCCAGTAGGGAGGTATGGAGGCTGATGTTTGTTGCTGCCTTTAGCATCTTGGGTGTCTTAATAGCCTTGTTAAGTAAATGACAGAATAGGTCACAGGATGCAATGTCTTGCCTTATTCCTGGAATCAGCTGGTTGTTACTTACTGAATGTCTGTTAAACTGAAATTCATCTTATCACAGCATATAGGTCCTTCCCCGACATGCTAAAAAACAACAAAACCGAATGTGTGACACTTCTCCTGGCTGCTGTGGACCCCCACTTCCTCCACATATGCACGGCCCAAGCCAAGAGCGTGAGGGCTCCATGGAGCCAGAGGACACTTGGGGGCAGCTTCCCAAAGCCTGCATGACTCAGCACTGTGCTCCTGGTTTGAGGGGCAGGCTCCCTGGCACACGGCATGGGTGGTCCTGACACTTTTAACTCAATCCCTTGCCTGGCACTATGGGTTCTAATTCACAGAAGTAGCCTTTGACTTTTTCAGCATTGCCTGAAGTATTTTTTCATGAGAAATCTGGAGCATCTGAGTAGGCGGCTATTAACCAAGCATCATTTTAAAACTAAAGTCCTAAGAAAACTTCTAATTAAGGATCTAGGTGGGTCACAAAGACGAAAGCACTGTAAATAATCAAATGAGATTACACCCTCACTGAGGAGCTAGGGCAGACGCAGGAACACGTTGACTACCAAGACCAGACAGTGGTTATCATGGTGTACAGGGAATAGGGTGGGCGAGGAATCAGAATTTCACTTCTGACTCCTGAGTCTAGAACGGACTTGCTGTGTGTGACCTCGGAAAGGCGGGGATCCCTCCTGGAGCTCTCTTGCTGTGTTTACAAATAATAGGATTGGTCTAGAAAGTTTCCAATACACCTCCAGCTCCAATAGTCATCATAGTTTTTGAAGCTGTAATTGACTGGGAAGACTGCAGAAAAGAGGGATAGGCTGACCTTGGGCTGACTGATCAGTTCTAACAGCCAAAGGAACAGATAGAACACATACCTCCCCGCATCCGGCCTCGGGGCCAGGATGCTGTCACTTGTGCCTGACTCCAACTTCTTCAGCTCGTCTCTGTCTGTTAGGTTTCCTTAGAAGAAGACAGCCTGCATGCTGTTTGAGCTTCTGGTTTTACAGAGGTCTCAGCTATTCAGATAATCTTGTCTGTGCATTTAATATAAGAGAAAATGTACCTCATGCTTTCCCTTAAAAGAAGTCCATTCTTCCTTTTGTGACTGATTCATGATTCAGCCACAAGGATGGGACATTGCCTCATTCTGGCAGCGAGACGTGATCCTTCTGTTAAGCCAAGTTTAGACAAGGACTCCAAGACACAAGTGAGTAACCGCTGGCGCGTCAGAGTGTGCAGAGACTCCAGCTCCAAAGACCTTGGCGCTCGTCTAGAGCCTCCTGTGTTCTCCAGGTGGAATTGTGTTTTGATTGTACTCGCAATTCCCTATTCTCTACTGTCTGATGGGCAGAGATAAGTTAGTGGCCCTCATAAAGAGCAGGGTAGCACCTCCCTGTCTGATAAGCTCAACTTTTACATGTGAACCTCCTTAGGGAGTTGGAATGAAGACTTGGGACCTCAAGGGTTCCTGGTCATCACCCTCCCCTGGGGGTACAACTGGTTAGTTGCTGCCTCCTCAGCACTACCCTCTACCTGCTCCCTGACATCACCTTGACCCCCACCACTATGAAAAGAGCAGTTAGCTAATCTAGCAAATTATAAAACACTGACCAAACCAGACGATCAGGTTAATACAAAATCTACTCGATGAGTACAAATAATCTAATTGGCTGTTGACATATGTTATGGTTTTGGGGGTTATTTTTGCACGGGAGATAAAAATATAATACAGGATGCATAGTTTATAAGATTATTTATAACAGTCATAGTTTATAAGATTATTTATACAGTCACCCAAAGAATGATATACAAGAGAGTGCAGGGAATCTAGACAAGGACCTGAATCTGATGGAAATGTCCTGAATGAGTCCAGCTCAAGACCTAGAGCTCATAACAGTGCCTCGCACAATTCCAACTGGAGGCCTAGAGCCCATAACAATATCCATGCAGGCCTGTTTCATGGATCTGTGCTGGGAAGGCCCAAAGGTCGGTGGTGGACTCTAGGAAGTCTGTGCTACTGGGATGAAGGATCTGTGCAAGCAGGATGAGGGATCTACACTGGAGCCAGAAAGTGACACACAAAGTAAGAACCAGAGTGCCCCTGGAAAGCACCACAGCCATCCTCAGCAACTGTGAGGGCCCGAGCTCCACCAGTGTGAAAACAGCTGAGTTCCCATCAGGACAGCCAATGCAGCAAGCTTCTTCAGGAGACCAGCAGTGCACCATCTTCCCCTCTGGAGCCAGGAAGCAAGGCTCAAAACAAGGACCAGAGCTCGTCCAAAGTGAACTGAAGCTATTCTCAGAGTCAACAAAGTCCAGAGCTCCTCAGAGGATAAAAACAGCCAAGTTCATCAGGAAAGGCAACATGACGAGCTCCTCCAACAGAACCAGCAGCTCCCGACAGCTTTCTCAGTTCCCACGAGCCTTTCTTCTTCTTCTGAAGTTCTGCCTCTCATGCTCCTGGCAACGGTCCTCAGGTGGACTTTCCACACCCAGCACCACACTTACTCAGTTCAGCTGGGTGTTACACGTTGCCAATCCACTATAACATGTAAACAGAATAATCACAAGCTAATAATCACAATCCTAAGTACTTGGTGTTCCAGCCCTCCCTTTGCCCAAGACAAATTTCTCATCCTTGTACATATACCCATACTTCAGGAAGAGACGAGCGTGGGGAGAACCACTTTTGTAATTCATACTGATGAGATGTTGCCAGAGGAGAAAATGTACAAGATCATTACAAGCGATCTTTCTCTGTCACTTACCCTCACTTCCTCTACCTAAATCTCTGATGGGATAAATCGAGCAGAGCCACTGGAGAGACCCTCTGGTATAAACAGTCCTATCCTTGTTGTAAGAGGATGACCCTCACATCCACTCCATACGCCCTTTTCCAGGGAGGGGGGGACACATTCGCTGCTCTGCTTTTGCAGCAGCTTGGCTTGATCAGCCCTCTGGTATAAGTCTGGACCTGCAGGAGAGAAGGCTGGCCTTGGCCATGGCCCTGAAGGATAGAAGCCACAGATGAGGTCTCGTAGGCATTGAACAGCACTGCAGTGCTCAGGACTCTACTAGTTGTGTCAGAGAAACAGTGCAAACTAGTTGAAGTCATAAAGAGAGTTTGTTGGCTGCCAAAACTGGTCACTGAAGGTGCAGAACTGGTCTCGAGGGCAGTTTCTGTCACCTGATCCTCCCCACTCTGCTTGTCTTTTCATATTGATTTTGTTCTCTCTTGTTCTAGGGAAATTTCTTCTCACATGTCATTAGAGTAAGAAGTGAAGTCTCTGACTTGGGCCCTGTGCCTGGGGGTGGGGAGCTATACTTTTGATTAAAATCCTTGAAATTTTCAGTCGCCTGGACTTGGTTGGAGCCATCAGTACCCTTTTGAGCATGGTACTCTAAACCAAGGACTCAAATGGGCCCTGGTGCTCATCTCTTCCCTTTGGGGCATCTCTGGCTCCTTTTCATTTATACAGCGTCAACTAGATGTTCTAACGAACTCCAGGGCTCACATCCATGGGATTATCTGGGAGACCTGGCCCCAGACTCGAGAGGCAAGAAGATGTCCTGGTGAACAGACCATTCTCACAGGGCAGCGGTGTGGTATTTCTTTCACAGAATCTCATGAGACTGGCCTTGAGAATGGTGCTGCCATGCTGGCTCTGGGCATTACCATTCCCATCTAATAAAGGATAAATTCATGGCTCTGGTCTTCACTAACCCTTGGGCTCCAGTGTCATGTGAAGATCCAGCTGTCTTTCTCTCCTGTTGTTCTGACTGGAACACTGGAGGGTTGGGGACAGCAGCAGACATCCTTCATCCTCTGCGCTCCCCGCCTCTGCACCAAGGTCGCCGCCCTACGCTGCTCTGTACATTAGGATCTGTGCCCCAGGGTGTGCCTGTCTCCCCCAAGGGTTTCCAGATCACTGCTGCACTAGGCCAGCAGGCCATTCCAATTGATGTCCTCTCCCGCTTATGATTGATGTTCTGGCTTCAAGCCCTGCCGGCTCGTTATAATCCATTCCAGATGAACAGCAGATATTCTTTGTGTGGACCTACGTCATGGTCAAGCACTGGCCACTGCCTATCTCTCTTACATGGGCCGGGCCCCCACCACCAGTGACTGTCTACATTTTCATTTACTTCTTCATCCACACAGGACATAAAATCCTTATACAGCCAGGGCCGAGAGGTTCAGTTTTTAAGAAGGTGCTGTTTGAACAAATAGTCCACCTACCAAAATTAACTTCAAGATAACAAAAATTTTTATTTTTATTCCTTAAAATTAAGAAAGGGGTCTAAGTATATGCTCTGCAGGAATGCTGTACACTTACCTGACATTTCATGAGTGCCACAGTACAGAACTCTTTAGAATTCTTACTTTTTCCAAAACTCGCCCTAGACTGACAGCCTTCATGGCTTTCCTTCTATATTTCTACTCTTCCCATCCTACAATTTATCATATATATTTGCACTGTCCAATATGGTAGACACTAGAGAGGTGTGACGATTAAGCACTTGAAATGTGGTTTGTCTAAAATGAGATGATTTCTGAAGACTTTGCATGGAGAAAAAGGGGAACATCTGACTAATAATTTTTACTGATTATATGTTGAAATATACCGTTTTAAATGTGTTGGGTTTAATTAAATATATATTTTAGGGCTGGGGATATAGCTCAGTGGAATAAGCGCTTGCCTAGCAAGCGCAGGGTCCTGAGTTCGATCCCCAGTACTGCAAAAAAAAAAAAAAAGAAATTAAATATATATTTAAGATGACATTTTACTTGTTAATTTTCTACTTTTGTTATAAGGCTACTAGAAAATTTAAAATTTCTGTGCTGGGGATGCACAATAATTTTCAGTGATAGAATGCGTGCTTAGCATACACGGCCCTGGGTTAACACCTAGTAACACACACAAAAAAGCATTTAACATTACCTTTGTGGCTCTAGGCAATAAAGCTGTGTTCTCAGCTTGATGAAGACTCTCTAGAAGTTTCCTCCTTTTTCTGAGATCTTTCCTCAGAGCTTCCATATCTTGATTCAGAAAAACCAGAAGTTCCCAGGAGTGGTGTGGCAAAAATAGAACCCCTCAGATGGAGATGTCAAAGCGCTCCAGACACAAGTACTTTAATCATTTTAGTTTCATCACACACATAGTAAGTAGCATTTGATTTAAGAGAGCCATTAGGCAAATGGCTATCTTTTAGGAAATCACTTACTTGACTGAGTACTAAAATTGCCGTCACAGAATTTTACCACACAGAAAACATTCGATGGAGGAAAAAGGGTAAATCTTTTTTTTGCCTCTGAAACTCTTACAAGTTCATGCTTCACTCTTGAGCGTGTTTCATAAATGAGGAAGTTTCTCTCTGTCTTCTATTCTTTCTGGACTCTGCTACAGTCCCATACTTTTTAATTGATACATCTGGTGTCAAACAACTAGCTCTTCTTATTTAAAAATGGCAAGCGATGTTTTTTTTTTAATTTTATTTTCTTCACTTGGATAAATGTCTAGTTTCCATCATCACCAGCGATTTAAGATTCTACCATTTTCTCCACTCCAGGGAAGCTGGCCTGAACCATGAAAGCATGCCGCCATGACTCACCATCCCAGAAATGTGTCTGGGTATTTGAGAACACAGCCCAGCTAAAAACTTGTGATAGGAGATACAAGGTAGAAGGGAATACGATAAGACGATTTGCTCTACGCTTTGAAGTATTTCTTATCTGATAATCTTTTAAGTCTTTTGAGGGGAACTGAAAAGTAACACATAACAGTGAACAGGAAGCACTCCAGTGTCTAAGTGTTAACATCTGTGAAAAATTTGAATGTGGGCTAACAGGATGCATTTCAAGCAAATCATGGCTAATAAACAAAAAGAGGATCTTGTAATTATTCTCCCTCGGTTGAGAAGACGGCAATTTACTCTGGGTGGTTGAAGTCAAGGATTTAAAAGCTGGCTACTTGTTATCAGCCTGTGGTTTTGAAAATCAGAAAATGAACTAAATTCTAAAGTCTCTTGAGGAAATTGGGGTGGGGGAAGATTCTCAGATAACCTTTTCTGCCTACAATGCCAAACAAAGGCTTTTCTTTGCACACAAATAGCACACATGTACAATTTTTATTCATTAATATTTGCCTGAGTTTTACAAAGTAATATTTCAGTTGATTGCTTATTCACATTTTTTGAGGAAGAGGAAGTATAATATTGCATAACTAAATGGACTCTCAAGAATTATCGCTGATATTTGGTAAGCCATTTCCTCTTCCTATGTATAATCATGCTTTTCTCAATAAATCATAAAACTGCAGCTCTCATCAGAAACTTTGAAATCAGAATATAAATCTTTGAGTTCTTAGTTAACTTTGAGATAGCATTTTCTTACTTTTTTTTTGGTAAGGAGGTCACTGAAAAATGTAGCTGTTTTACTACTGTTTTTGTCTCTGAAGAGTTGAATGCGCAGGTCTGTACAAACATGGCTTTCTTGGTGGTTGGCCTAGACAGCAAGTTTTGATCTCCTCTAGGCTGAGGTTCCTGCATGAGACTGAGACCTTGCAGTGGACTGGAAGCTGTGTGATGTTGTGGAAACATTTGCTGAGGCTCAGGCACTTAGCAAAACTTAGAAAAGGATGACCAAGTTCCTGGTTCTGGCCTGAGCCCAGCTATATCCGGCAAAAAATCCCAGGGTAGCACAGCCTTCAGAAGGGTCCCCATCGCCCCCTTGCCAAGGCTTGACCTCAGCCAAGGGTAATACATGGCTGCATGTTCTTAAAGATCTCCTTGGACGCTGCCCAGCAGCTTCTGAAGCCCATTCCAAGACTAACAGTCCAGGGGCTTTTTCAATGTGTAATATGAACTTGCCCTGCTCTATCCTGGCACCCCGTGGGGTGCTGGCCTGAACACCATCCAACTAGGTGAGACTCTGAGACTGACTCATTTCTGTCTGTGTTAAATATCTGTTCTCTTAGGTTATGTGTATGAGGGAAGTGATACTTTGTAGCGTTTCTCTTGAGACCTGTGGTTTGAGGCCAAGAAGATAATACAGGGAAAAAAAAACACCTGGCTCTTTAATAAATCCTGCCATACACCTGCAACCCTATCGGTACAAACTCTAACCTCAGAAAGCTGCACACAGAATGTCACCCACAATGGGACTTGGGAAACTTGTCTAAATCACGGGCTGACAGAGCCGTGTTAGCAACGCATGTCTAGGGAGGAGCAGGAGTAGGTGTGAAAGTGAAGGCCACCAGCAATTAGAAGGAGCAGCAGTGTGGATTCCAGAACCCAGGGAAGGAAGGCACAGCAGTCAGCCCTGCTCAAAGCACATGGATGGGGCGACGGTGGGGGGCCTCCCTTCCATGTGTGCTGCTTCCTGACATGAAGTATCAGTACCACTTCCGCTTTTTTTGTTGGCTGATTTTTGTTTGGGGTGTCCTTTTTTTAAATACTGGTGATTGAATCCAGGGCCTTTGCACTGAACTACATCTCCAGACCTTTTCTGTTTTGCTATGTTTTAAAAATAGGGTTGCTCAAACTTGTGATACTCCTGCCTCAGCCTCCCACAATGTTAGAATTACAGGCATGCACCACAGCGCCTAGTTCTACAGCCTGAATTTTATAAAGGCAAATTACTAAGTGACTTCCTCAGCATGAAGGGAAGGCAGAGGCAGACTCCAAGCCCTAATTCAAATCTCTGCATCAAAAGGACATTCATCATGGACTTGAGCTGAGGCTGGGTGCAGCCTGCAATTGGAGAATATCCTCTTTGAAATCTGGTGGCCATTTTCTGCTGCCTGTGGTAGTAAACCCATCTTGTCCCACCAAAGAGTAAGGCTATTATTTAGAAGGGAGGGGCCCACATTTGAAGTTCTGTGCTAAGATTGCTACAAATGACAGAAAACTTTTTTCTTTCTAGGCAATTTTTATACTTCAGAGACCAAAGCAACTTACCCAGTGTTGGCTTTGTCCATTCCCCTTAGAGTAGTAATTTTTAAAGAGCTTTCAATGAAACAAATTGGCATGTCCCAAACCACACAGTGGTGGTGGCACAGTCTGCAGAATTTCAAGAGCTGTCAGTTCCTGCCTAACTTTCACAGGCTTCCCAGCAGCGCAGGGCCTGTCCCCAGCCTGGGGAGGAGCAGAGTAAGGAGGGAGTGTGGGCATGGGCAGCTCCTGTGTCCCCAGCCAAGCGCAGGTCCTTCAGGATAAACAAGGCTGAGGGACACCTTGGTCTGTTCCCGCAGTCTGATGGAACAGGGGAGGAAGGTATAGTGTGGGTCCTCAGTAGGAGGTGTAACGGGCCGAGTGAAAAGTTGGAGCTCAGGCTATGCGGAGATCATGAGTGGACAAGGGCTCAGGTAGAGAAGTATTCTAAGAAGGGCCTTAAAAGATGGGCAGAATTTGAGCAAGAAATGGCGAAGACAGAGGGTCAAGGGTGAGCACGTGTGAAGCTCTGAGATATGTTTGGGGGAGATGGAGACGTCCAGTTAGGCTAGAAGGTAAGGCACTGTTTGGGGGAAAGTCTAGAAGAGCACTCAAGGCCATATTATGGGGAGTTTTGCTTTGGGTGTGAAAGGACAGAAGCCCGCTGGGGTGGCTCAGGGGAGAGGAGGGGAGCACACAGCAGGTGACGGGGATGGGAATGCGTGGGGGCTGCAAGGCAGGTGGTCTGTATCTTTGGTCCTCAAACTTCGGGGCATATTACAGTCACCTGGGGGGTTTAGAAGTGAGTGATGCTTACAGTAAGAGCAATGCTGTGCATTTTCACTTACATCTGGGCACTAAGAATGGGTCTCATGGAGTAGGAGACTGGTTTCCAGAGGCTGGGAAGAGAGGATGGGTGACTGGGGCAGGGGTACAGCTGGACAGGAGCAATAACTTCTAATGTTCTCTAGTACAGTAAGGTAAATATGGTGGATAACAATTAATTGTATATACCAAAGTATCTAGTAATTTTGAATGTTCCTGACCCAAAGAAATGGTCAATGTTTGAAGTTATTATAGGTAAACCAGTTAACCTGAGCTGGTCATTACACCCTGTGTACTTGTATTGAAATATCACATTGTACCCTCTAAATATATACAATCATGTCAGTTACTACATATAAAAACTAATGATTCTTGGAATACATGACCAGAGATTCTAGCTTTCTGGTTTAATTAGTTGAGGGTATGGCCCAGGGCATCAGGATTTTTAAAAGCTCCCTGTGAGTAGTGACTCTAAGTTACAGCTAAGCCTGAGAACTACCAATTTCTAGCTCGCTCTGATTCTTTGGGTAGGGCATTCAGTGATTAATCATGATTGTCAACCTGACCAGCTTGAAAGATGCCTTCAGAAATTAGTAAGCACACTTCTGGTTGTGTTCAGGTGGTTTGCAGAGATGAGGCCCGGGAGACTACAGCAGGTCCCTGAGTGCTTCCTCCCAGGCTCCTCCCCTGCTCCCTGCTTCGAGGATTCCATGAAGCCAGCAGCTTTCCTCCCCCATGCGTTTCCGCCATGTTTCTCCCTCAGGACCAGAGCTGACCGAGAAGCAAAATCTCGAAAATGTGAGCCAAAATAAACCCTTCCTCCTTTAAGTAGCAATAATCGAGTGTTTTATTCCAGCAGAAAAGCTGACTAATACACACCTGGTGTAGGAAGCCCAAGGAAGTGCTCGCCTCGATGGTCTATAGACCATTGTTTGAGTCCTCAGAGTCTGTAGGACGGGAGCAGCTGCCTGCAATTCAGCTCCTCTAGGAGAGGAGAAAAATGAGGAAACCTTTGACCTCTTTTCACATGGTATTCAGTGGGAAGGTGGCCCCTGCTGAGAGAAAGCTGCCTTAGTCATTGGTGGTTGCTGCCCTACAGGGACGAAGGAGGCTTTAAACTGGAGCGGGCAATCCCCGGGGCCTACAGGAAGCCCTCTCAAGGGGTGAGCATAGGTATTACCAGAACCACATTCCAGGCCCTCAGCATCTCCATGAGCCAACCTGCCTGGTGTGGGGGGTCCCTCAACTGGTGCTCCTTTCCCAGCCCCCTTCTCACCTGAACGCCCAGTCTGCATTCAAAGCCTTTCCCATACCATAAATAGCTCATCTAATCCTCCCAACACTCCTATGTGTATCTTCTATTATTGCAGAATCACAGAATGCATTTGTGTATAAGTGGCTGAGAATCTTCCCCAAAGCCGTAAGGGAGAGAGTCGAGACATGGGAAATACTGTCCATAGATGGTGTGAACTAAATCTACATTTCCAATATTTTGACAAAAATATAATTGTACATATTTAAAATATAGTACTCAGCATCTTTTATAATTATTTTAATATGTGATAAAAATCTTTATATATTAGCCTTAAAATGTGCAAGGGGGTCAATTTTTTTAGGAGGTTTGTGAACAAAATATTTGAAGGGATCACTGATTGTGAGCCCAAAAGCCCTGGCTAAGACTCTTGGCTGTGTCCCTAGACCATAGTGGCCAAATCCCCCTAAGCCTCAGTCTGTCATCTATAAAAATGGGGATAAGCATTTCTCCTCAGCAGGATTCCTGAAAGATCAAATTAGACAGCCCAAGAAGTGGCCTGGCCTGCAGCCCACTCTGGGGAATGGTAAGTATTATTAGCACAGTTGGCATCTGGAAAACCATCGTGGTATGTGGCAGGGACCCCGTGAAAGCGGGCGCTTCTCCTGATTAGTAATGATGCCCATGGAAGCCCAGTCATGGGGGTGGTACAGCCAGGTTCTGTGCCTCTCACTGTCTTCCCTTTTCAGACGTGCTCAAAGAAAAAATCTCAAACTGCACCTCCTCCAAAAGCCTCCTCTGACTAATATACTGTTGCTTCACAGTGACCTGTCCCTTTCAGTACTGGACTGGCTCATGCTAGGTACTCCTTAAATAAACGAATACATCAATGAATGAATTTTAGAAATGGGGTAGTGAACAAGGCAGGCATTTCCTCACCAAACTTGGGGTCTAATAGAGAAGACAGGCATGTTGCTGATCAAAGCTGTGCGGGTAGAAAAACAGGGGCAAGTGAAGGCCCAGAGAAAGGGCACCTATCAGGGTGATGACATCAAGGAAAGCTTCCTGGAGAGGGGGCTGTCTAACCCGAAGTCTAACAGACTGGGGAAGACCAGACAGCAGGAACGGTGTGTCCAAAGACCTAGAGGTGAGAAAAAGCAAGTTGGGCTCAGAGAACTGAAAAATTTTTAGTAAATTCAGCCACGGGGATGCTTGTTTCCAGGCCTGAATCTGCTTCCTTGCCTTTTCCTGGCTCTCCTAGACAATGGTGTACTTCTGGGAAATATGAAGAATCTCTATCGTTTGTGTTTACCCCACTATTAGCTTGATTATGCAGTATCCTCGGCTGACACTTCAGTAAATGTTCATTAGCTGTTGAAGTTACTGGAAAGACAGACCTCTTGGGAACTTCTTGGAGCTTATCCCATACACCTCCTAAGCCTGGGAGGCACTGCCTGGAATCCAGCCTAGCCAGACAGGAGCTACGAACCCCAGCTACTGACATCTAGGACATGAACGCCCAAGAAGCAATACTCTAAAATATCTGTCCATCCATTGTTTCAAAATCAGGATTCTAGGGGAGCATTACCCGAAAGGAGAGTCCATACCCTTGACCCCGGGACTGGAGCTCTGGGGCTGTGGGTGGGAAGAGGCCAACGGCACAGCTTGTCCTCATCGGTGTCTCCTAGCTTAGGCCAGGGAAGAGCAGAATCAGCCGCAGCAATGACGGAGCAGGACCGTCAGGTCACACTCTGGCTTGATCACAGGTCGGATCTAGTCACCTGCCAACAGACTCAACCTTCCTTGCTGCACCAAAGTGGCTCTTGCTGGCCTGTGCTTGTCCTCTCTGGCTCATACCCTTCAGAGCATTCTGTTCGAGCCCACAGAATTAACTCTTGCAAATGATTCGGGAAAACAAGCCCTTTCCACCAACAAGTCAAAACCAACCAACCAGATATTCCTTGTAAGGCCTGAATGAAGCCAAAACATTTTGCGATATTTTGGAGTATTCCTAGGTGCAGTGTTTTCTTGGAAATCCACAAGTCAGTGTACCTTGCATTCTAGAGAGCGCGAAACTCATTTTTATACCACCCACACCAACTGAATGCTATGGTTGACTCCATGGTGGTCAGCAATACCCCCTTGGTAAACCTACTCTCTATCTGTCTGCTGGGAAGCCCACAATTATGTCAAACCAGTATCGGTTTCCAGTTTCAAAACTTCAGAATTGACTTTTCCTGTGGTTGTGGCAAGCAAGTTAGTCAGCAAATGAAAATCATAGGAGGAAAGAGACTTTCCCAAAGCTAGGGAGGACCCAAGCAGAATGTGGGTGTCTGGGCTCAGCTGACCTAGCCTCAAGGGCTTGAGCAATGTGCAGTTTGGCTGGTACATGGACCAATGTCTGAGGTCAAGCTGAAGCTCCCCACACATGGAGAATGGGGAGCCCTGAACCCTTCTGAACCTGGCATTTGCTGGGTGTGGTAGTGCATACCTGTAATCCCAGCACTCAGAAGGCTGAGGCAGGAGGATTGCTGCAAGTTTAAGGCCAGCCTTTGCTAAATGGTGAGTTCAAGACCAGCCTGAACTTCCTAGTGAGACCCCACAAAAAATTAAAAAAAAAAAAATGACCTGGCACTCTTTTCTCTACTGAATCCCATCTGGTCCCAGTCACCCCTCTGATGTTTTTTCATGGCGTGTGACCCCTCTTGGTTTGTCAGCACCCTAAAGTCAGAAACAATTGTCTCTTACCTCTCTGCTCTAGAACTATAGAGGAAACAAGCATTTCATCAACGATAAGGACAGGGCCCTGAGCGAGTCACTTTTCTGGGTGTGATTTCTTCTGTGATGGGGTATCTTCACCCCAAATCTAACCTGCCTTTCTGCATTGCTTAGGACTACTATTAAAAGTATGCTGCTTTCCACAACCTTCTTTTTTCAGTGACATCTTGTGCTGAGGTTCTTGTATCCTACAGTCATCCACTCTGTGGCCTATGCCAGGTAAACACTAAACAAGGGCAAATGCTTCTGGCTAACTGAGTTCTCTCAAAGGCTAACGCAATCAGGCCATTCTGTTGCAACCAGTAGCCACCTGCTGTTAGCTAGGGGAAAAGGACTCTCATTCGTTATTGTCTCAGAGCTGATACTATGCCAGACTCCACATCTGGAAAGAGTTATAAAGAAAGAAGAGGCATAAAAGCCTGAGTCTCATGACCTGCAGTCTTCCCTTCTGCCGCTGTATTTATTAATTTACTAGTTTGGAGTGATCAAGTTGGGTCCCCAGAGAAAGCAGAAGAACTGAAGTAAAAAGTAGGCCACTCCTGTCACAAGATCATGAAAACAGGCCAAGGTCTTATTGTGGGGGTCTTGGGTGGACTTTGTATCTAAATAAACACATTTTTGAAGTTGCATATCGTGTTGTGCTTTAATCACCAAGCCAAGCCTTTGTAAGCCCTGCCTTAAGCTTTGGGCCCCTCCCCGGTTTGGCAGCCTCGCCCACATCCATCTCAAGGGCCTGACAAAATTTGTACTTATTTGACTTGATCATACAGATCGAGTCTTCTATTTGCACATCACACAGGCAGACACGCACAGACACACATTTGTTGCCCAGCCTTGCTGCCCTCAACATGCCAGCAGCTACACCATTCAGAAGGAGCCCAAGCTGTGTTTTAGGTTGCCTCAGCACAATGCTCGGTTGGTTTTCGGTGTGCTGAATATTTACACGAGATCCATAGGTGCCAAGAAACTGCTTTAGGGCCTGTCAGTTTTCGAGTGTAAAGTTGCCACAAAGAAGACTTGAATCTATTTTGAGAAAGACTAAATGAAGTCTCAGGATACTTGGAGTTCTGTACAGTGGAGAAAGGGGTAAAGGAATGATTTTAAATAGAAAAATCAGGATGGCGTGTTGCTTTATTAATCAAAGTGAATACACAAAAGCAACTCTTTCAGGCTCCTGTATGTCTCAGGATTATAAAGTGCTAACGAGAACCAGAAATCCAGACAAGCAATCCTGTCTCTACTACTAACACTGTCTCCGGTTTCTGACTTGATGAGTTGCAGTCTACCTTGCTGACTTGGCATCACACTCAACCAGATGATGAATCACCTCTTCTGGGAAGAATCTCAGTCCCTTCTGGCTCCCTTCACCTCCCCCATGCCGCCGGTCCCTGCTGACCCCCTGCTCTGTGCTGTGCGGTTGGTACTTCCCTTTAGAGTTCCTTTTGCATATAGCCATGCATGAGGCATTTATTTCACTGTACGTGCGCCTTCGAGAGCCTCCTGGCCAGAGCATGACTCATTCCTGTCTGGAAGTGCAGTGTGCAGCCACTGCTGGCTGGTAGTGTGAGCTCAGGAGAGTGTCGCTAGAACCAGTCAGGACCCACTTTCTGAACACAGTCAGTTGTACTTTTATTCATGATGGAATAACAGGACTAACTCAGGCTCTAGTTTGACTGTTACTTCAAACATGTGCCAACAAATATGGCTAATTCTTTTCTACAGACTCTGAGGACCATTTTAATTGTTTTGTTGGTCCAGAATTTTGGTAGAGTTAATGATAATTGAAATGGCTATGCTATTAGTTTGACTTTATCTTTGGCAGACTATTGCTATTTGACTGGTAATTAAATGATGTATTAAGGAAAGATTTTTTCCTTTCAGTGTGCCTTTCCAAAGTACTGTCACATGTGGGGCTGTGCCAAGCAACAGGCCCTATTTCTTTCACTCTTACATATAGTATGGTGCTTTAAGAGAAACAGTGACTGTTTAGTATGTGAGAGTCTATCCCCAAGGTAAAGTACAGGAGGGAAGAAAGTAATCCGTGTTGCCGACCAGAGTCAGACAGAGGTTGTTACCTGAAGTGCACAAGTCTAAAGAGGGGTCCAGATGATCTAAGCTGAATGCTGAAAGGTTGCTGGCTCTTGCCTCAGAATGCATAAGAATCCCAGGAAAGTAATGTCATCAATTAACACTAGAGGCCTGGAGGCTACCTGCTTCTAAAAGGAAAGAGGCTAGACAATGTCTCTGCTAGGAGGTCGTGGACCACTGAAGGCCAGATGATAGCACTTGAAACTCCCTCAGGCTTTGGAGCCTCTCAACCAATGAACTACCCAGACCTTGGAGGAAAGACAGAGAAGTACTTGCCACAAAGTCCCAGAAGAAATTCCCCTTCTGCACATGCTAAGTAAATAACATTTTTATTTTTAGTTCCAATTCTAGCCACTTCATTAGAGGGAGACTGAAACCGGATGACTGAGAGGGAAGAGAACATCACCTCTGTAAGAGCAGGAGTAGCGTCTGATTGATGTATAATCTCCTCTCCCAATCCTGGGAAGCGCTGGCTTGCTGAGATTCACTAAGCTGTAAATACAAAATGTTCTTCTTCAGGGTTGGGATTGGACAATAAGATTGTTGAGGACTGCTAAATAATGCTCGTTGATCCAGTCAAAGGAAGACTAATTCCATGGTAAATCTAAACCGTGACTCCAGCAGCTCAATTCCCCACCTGTTTGGAAAAAGGAGCAAGCAATCATTGCTGTCTTCATCATGGCTGCCTCATTTAAACATCTTTGTAAGAGAAAAAGTGGGAGGGTTTTAAAACAATATGCAACTGCGTTATGTGACGAAGGGTACAGCGTGCACAGTGGCCTAGGTAGGGCAGCCCTGGGCCTGGGCTGTCTCCCTTCCAATGCTGACTCTTCTGTTTACCAGCATTGTTACTGCTTGCTATGGTCTCCCAGTGAGCGAGGCAAGTCCCTTCCCCTCTCCCAGCCTTGCCTTTTTCATCTGTAAGAAAAGATAACACTATCCAGTGTATGAGATTATTTCAAGGATCGAATGAATTAATACATGAAAGTATTCACACTCGTCCCTGATGTTGGTAAGCTGTAATTATTCATTAGTCAGCCAGGATTTTGTGTGCACACGTGCATGCACACATCTGCCCTCCCTCTTCTGACTGTTGTCCTGCGTCATTCTGAAACTCGCATTCCTTCCCAAACACAGCCTGGTCCGTAGGAACCTGGGAGGTTATTCCTTGCTTTAGAAGCAGCAATCCAGGTAAATTCCTGTTACTAACTCCAATTATCACAGTAAATGTTTTTGTTCTGCATTAGCGGGCACTGTGTGCCTTGTGTAAAGTGCAGCACTTACTCCATTCATGTGACATAACAGGGGCCCCATGAATGAGACTGCTGAAGAAGATGCTGGGGGCAGACTTGGGCCAGGGTGTCACAGCTATGGAGTTCTAGTAGACCTACCCTGTCAGATGCTGTCTTCCTGGCTGGACTCAGTGTTGCTTGAGGTGGAGCAGAGGACTGAGGCGGGTGAGTGTCATGGGGTGCTCTGTATAAAGTTTATATTTTTCCTTTCATGTCAGGGCAAAAGTGCTGACCTGGACAATGAACATGTTCCGAAGTGTTAAAACATGCAGGCAAGAGGTTGTGGCCCTTCTCTTACAAGCTTTCCAACCCGCGTAAATTATCCTCTACATATAAGCTAGATCCAAATATCCAGGGTGGTTGAGGTGGCCCGCATGGGTGCTAAGATAAGAGTAAGTTCTTAAGTATTTTTGAACTCTGCTGTCAGAACAGCTTCTGTAAAGCCAGCAGTCACAGCTGCTTCAGTCTGCCTTCCCCTGTCTTCTCTCTCATTTTGGCACAGTACTGCATCTGAGGAAGTTGAAACTTTCTTTTGCTTGGCTTAGAGGAACATCCAGGGAACCAGGGTGTGATATTAGAAGCACCAGCCTGGATAATCTCGCTCCTTTGTGCTGGGACTGGATGTACCATGCTAAGCCTAGGAAGGAACCCAGGCCGGTGTTCTTTATGCCCTGTAGTATCTCTACCGGATCCAGTCTAGTCTGACCATATGGAGGAGCAGTCGCCTAAAGCAATGCCCAACAAGGTCTGTGTCTAATTCAGACTTCTCCTTTGGAAAACACAAACATCATACCTGAGAGGATTTAGGCTACACCTTTCAAAACACATGCATCCAGTTCATTAGTGGATCTGTAAAGGTTAAGGGGCTCCATACTGACTCATTATGAGGCTATAAATGAATCACAGGAGCAAACACATGGGGCTGACTGTGAGAACAGCCATTGGCTTCAAAAGAGAGGGTTTCATCACGTGGGAAAGCCACAGAAAGGAGGCCACCTGAGCAAACAGCAGCCCAGTTAGATTAAGGGTTCTGCAAGTTCTTAATAGCAAGGCAAGCCTTGGAAAGGGAGTACTACATAAACGTGTGGGGCAAGGAGGAGCCCTGAGCTCTTTCTGCACAAGGGGGCAGAAGTGGGCCTTGTGTAGGGAGGGGCGGAGAAAGCACATGTGCTGCGGGAACCAGGCTGTCACTGCGCACCTGGGCAAGCAGGTGAGACAGATGGAAAGGAGGAGTACGGCCCAGGACAGTGGCACCCAACTGCAATTCCAACTACTGAGGAGGCGAAGGCAGAAGCATCAAAAGCTTGAGTCCAGCCTGGGCAACTTAGTTAAGAATCTGTCTCAAAATTTAAAAAAGAAAAATAAAAAAGGTAGGGATGTAGCCCAGCACTCTGGGTTCAATCAGTACTTCCAAAATAAAAAAAAAAGAAGGAATTCTGGAGAAGATTAAAAGTCAGGTACAGTAAAAGCAGGCAAAAAAAAAAAAATCAAAAGTTCTGTTGGTATAGGAAATGAAGGATGAAGAATGCTTTCCTCTTAGCCTTGTCAGTATTTCCCCAGCCTTTTGTAATATAGCTGTAGTTTTTTTTTTTTTTTAATAAGGTTCAGGAGACACGAGGTTAATTTTTTTTTTAAGAAAAATCTGAATTTTCTCTCATAAACACTGGAAACCATCAGGAGAGTCCTAGGAGAGCAGAAGCATGTTGGGAAGATGAGACAGGCAGTGTTGAGAAAGATGGATGCCTAGGGTAAAGGCCGGGTGCAGCCCATGTGGAGGAGACCAGTCGGCCAGCCAAGGGTGACAGAGGCGGGGCGGGGATCTGGGCATTCCAGCGGTGACCTCTAGGACATGTGCAGAGAGAGCAGTTGTAGGATCTTGGAGACTGACCACATGTGGGGGTCACATAGGGAACACAGCACAGCTGAAGGCAAGTCGTCCAATCCGGAGCGGTCAATGACAAAGGAAGCAGCCCTGGGGTTTCTGTGCGCTGGGATGCATTGCTGCGGGGCAGTATCCGTGCTTCTCGGCCTTTGCCTACCTTGAAGAAAAGCTCTGGAAAACAGAGGAAACCCAACAATCATTGGTAGTCTGCACAAAAATATTTGAGGTCAGGCAACTAGAGCAACATCTACAGCATCTCTGGGTTTTTCTTTCTTTCTTTTATTTTTAAAGATATTTTAGCTGAGCCAACTCAATGAAACTCTCTTTTGAAAAATCAATTTCCCTGAAAAACAAATTTGGGTTCTAACCAGCAAGTAGCATTTGGCAAGCACTCATTAAGAAAGACAGTGTTTGGAGAAGTTGAGAAAACAGCAAGTCATTTAACAGAGTAAACACAGGGGACTTAATGCCATTTCGGGGCTGTGACAGCTGCTCTGTTTCTGCCAACTTTCCAGCGGAGCCTAAACAGCAAGTTAAGTTCATCTTGTTACAAACCTGCGCTCCCAGCCCCCTCTACATTTTTTAAAAGGGTAGAAAAATGGAAGATTCCTCAAACAGAATGCACATTTCCTGTCCCTGTTCAGTGTAAGGAAGACAGAAATATCAACAAGTAGACCTACAGAAAAAGCTATTTGACAGGCATCCACCAGCAGCGCTGGGCCTCAGCACAAGCTTAGATCTTCTCTATGGTCATCTCACTGCTGTACCTATTGGGGTATATTTCTTGTTTCGTTAGTGGTCTTTAGTTTCGTCTGAACCCTTTGACCTTTGAGCCCTGTCCTTCTCAAACAGGTGTCTAGGAAGAAATATACAGAACACAGGGGAGCTGAGGAGCTATACATAGGGATGCGGGAGGAAGAAGAGGCAAGGAGTGTTTTTGGTCTGGGCGCAGTGGTACTATGCGTATTTAGTATGAGGGGCATGTGGAATAGGGTGCAGGTTTGCCAGGAAAGGATGAGTGGCTTGGGACATACAGTGTTGAAATGCTTGTCATTCTCCAGATAGAGAGTCCCGTGGGCAGCTGGATGTATGCACCTCAGACTAAAGTGGGACCTACAGGGTGGAGATTCACACCCGGGAGTCATTCCAATGGACCAAGAGGTGGGTGAGGACAGAAGGGGGAGAGGAGACATGGGCAGAGAGCGGCTGACAGCGGCAGCAGGGCAGCAGAAACGGAGAGTGCGGAGCTGTTGTGGGAGGAGGGGGGAGGACAAGGAGGAGGAAGCTGTGTACAGAGAGATGCACAGAAGACAGATTCCAGCACAGCCACTGTGTCTGAGACAAGGAGGTCACTGAGGACTTGGTGTGGAGAGCAGGATGGCTGAGGCTGGATGTGGCGGTTGAACCGAAAGATAAAGCTGTGACGTACAGCGTAGAAGGCAAAGAGACAGTTAGGGTAGAAGTCAGGGAAAGTAAATCAAGAGAGACTTGGAGAGTTAGAACTTTCAGGGAGAGAAGGGAGGAAGGCGGTCAAAGCCACAGGAGGGAGAGGGACAGTGAGGGTGAGGACCAGGTGCAAGAAGAGGCTGAGGCAGAGTGGTTTAGGTTCTGTGCAGGGGGAGGATCCTGAGGGCGGAGAGCTAGTGAGGGTCTGACTAGGACAGGTAGAGGGTGTGGAAAGAAGTACGCAGATTTAAGGAAGATTTTACTGGTAGCACTGAGGAGACCTGGAAATCCTCGGGCATGGAGAGAAAGGGAGAAAGTTCAATAATCGGGAGGCTCAGAGCTGAGACCCACATGCGTGAGCAGGGCCCTCCAGTAAAAGTACACATTGCTGTGCATGAGGGGAGGAGCTGTGACTCTGGCTGTGTCACATGGTGAACAGCAAGCCACCTCCATCTCCAGGTGGATGAAATGGATAGGGCCGCTGCCTCACAGGTGTGCGGGTGAGGTGTGAGGACTGGAGATGCAGCTCTGAGGTCTCAACAGCTAGAGGCGGAGGCTAGAGCCATGGACTAGAGGAGCTCCTGGGGAACATGGAAGAGAAGAAGGGGAGGAAAAGAAGGAAGAAGAGGAGAAAATGCTGGGCCAGAATCTCGGCGGGCACTGCAGAGGTTGAGGAGATGGAGCAAGAGGCAGAGCAGGAATTCCAAAGGGACAGAGAGGCTCAGGAAGATCCAGACAGACCACAGGAGCAGAAAGTTTCACCATCTACCTTCATTGCCATGTGTGTTGTACATGAAGAGTCTAGGTTATTCAGTCTCACAGAGATCGTGATAATGGGTAGCTCTTAGCATGTGGTTGGCATTCAGGGAACAAAACTTTAAGGCTATAGAAAATGTCCTGGAACATTTCAACCTGAGCCTATATCTTTTGCACTGAAGATTACAGGTTGTTCTGGGGTGGCTCTGACCTTGGGAAAAGCCAGGACCTACCTTACCTTCTCTGAGATAGTATCTCATCCCATCTCCCCACGAGGGAGAGGTGGGACATTTACTGTCCAGACTGCACATGGGCGCCAGTCCCACGGCTAGGGTCCTCTGCCACACGAGCTCATCCTGCCTGCTGGAGAGGGTGGTCAAGAGCAAACTTCAGTGTAGAATAAGCAGATTTTCCCCCAAACAGCTTCTTGAGAGAAGAGACTCCTCCTCATGCTAGACTGGTTCTGGCTTTGGGCCTCTGAGAGTTAGTTACAGTTTGTCTATGAATCATTTTCCTTATCTTGGTATTTATTATCATTTTTTTTTGTTTTCCTGGAACCTCAGGGAGAAAATCCAGGAAACATAGTAGGAAGAACACAGGTGATTTCCATATCAGAAAATCCTGATTTTTCTGCTCAGCCAGAAAAGGGAATGTCACTGGCAATGGTAGCAATTGCTACGTCATGATGCATGACAGCTACACCCCAAGTTCAGAAGGCAAGTTTGGTCAGGGCAAAGGTCCAGAGCACAGTGGCCTCTATGAGCTGGCATCACAGTACAAGCCTCTGGGATGTGGTTACTAGGTAAGGCAAGAAGGGAACGGATGCTTCCGGGAAGAGCGCACACTCAGAGTGAGGGTAAAAGCAGCCCTTGTCGGCCTTGCTCGGAGGTTGAGAATGGTGCCTGGACCCCAAGCCAGGATCTCCCAATGGACAGTGACACTGTAGAGCAAAGCTGTTGAGTACTAACATTGGAGGCAGGAGACTCTGGGTTTCAACACCAGCCTTGATACGCTCTAGTTATATATAAATAATATAGGTCATAGAGGTCATGATAAAACCACCTCATGGGACTTCAGGGTAGGATACATCACGTAATTCTAGTAAAACCATCAGTCACTATGAGTTACTAGCCTGATTACCTTTCCCCAATAATTGTTCTATATGGTAGAGATCAGTGAAAGCACAATGCATAGAGTTTAGCAATTATAAAAGCAATGATCTGAAGATGTTTATTTAATTGAAAGCAAAACATTTCTCTGATCCTGACTATCTGTCTGGCCTACAGTGCTGGAAAACACCCTGGGGGACGCAGGTGCAGGCTTGATTGCAGAAGTTTCCCCTGGATCCAGGGAAACTGACTGCAACACAACTTCTAGGGGGATGCCTCTCACAGGTCAGCTGCAGGGTCGTACGCACTCCAAGGCCAGCTCCCACCTAGCAAGATGCAGGAGCTCTGGGCAAGTTAAGGAATCTCACCAGGCCTCTCTTCTCTCATCTGTAAAACTAACATTTGATGGCTTGAATTTTTCCCTGAGCTCAGAAAGAGATCACAGTAATACTTCAGTTACTGTTTTGATATTTAAAAAAAAAATTCCCAGCCATGTTCCACCATCCACGGCCTTTCCAAAACCATAAAAAGCAGAATTGTATGAATGTAAACATGTCCTCCCACCAGGGACTGTTGCTTCTCTGCAGATGGGGAGACACTGCTGGAGGAGAAGCAGGGTCCTCCATCCCCAGATGACCCAGAGCAACCGAGGGCACACACACCACACTGAAGACTTTTCATTTAAGGAGGACTTTTTCTTTCTATGTTAGAAAAATCTAAACAAGAGTAAATGAAGCTTATTTGGAACAATAATTACAAGATCTTTTTCAGGTAGTTTAAAGAAATGACTACTTTCACATTCTGTGGTACATACAATTCTTGCCCCCCAGGTTTAGTTTTTGAAATAACCCTGTAGTGCATGACAACAGGCCTTAATGATCAAAGTGAATTAGTAGTTCTGACAAGTTCCCCACAGAGAACCTAAGAAAGAAACTGGCCCTGGGGCTGTTGTGGGACAGCTGGCTTTTGGGGCCTCCCCCATCAGCCTCTGTTCTTCCCTCCGTCCTTTGTTATTCTTCCCAAAGCTCCTGGTCATCTTCTGTATCAGTAGAGATAGATGACAGTCAATCCTCTCCAGGGGACACTTGGTCTTTCTAACTCACCGCCATACAGCTACTTATGGAGCTTTTAGAACTCAGGACTTGGTGGGGAAGAAGAGTGAGCTTGGGCATGAGATGTGTAGATTAATAAGAGTCCCTGAGCCAGGCATGGTGGCACATTACTGCAACCCCAGCTACTTGGGAGATGGAGGCAGGAAGGTTGCAAGCTTGAGGCCAATCTGAGCAATTTAACAAGACTGTCTCAAACTAAAATAAAAAGGGCTAGAGATATAGCTTAGGGGGCTGGGGATATAGCTCAGTGGCATAAGCGCCTGCCTTGCAAGTTCAAGGTCCTGTGTTCAATCCTGCTACCACAAAAAAACAAAGAGAGAGAGAGAGATAGCTCAAAGGTAGAGTGCTCACCTAGCACAAATGAGACCCTAGGTTCAACCCTACTAACACACACACACACACACACCACACACACACACACACACACACACACACACATTACATACATTGGGCAAGAAAGTTCTATTCCTTGTAAAAAAAACTTTGTGTGAAGCTCTTAGAACTGTACTTCGCACACAGTTATTCTATGCACATAACTAATACAGGCAAGATGTGCCCCAGGTTACTAAAATTAAGGGGACAGCTATAGTACTATTTAGGGGATTTAGAATTTGATATTTCAGTGATCTTCTACAAACTTGCGTCTGAAAATGTGCCCTGCAAACAGAATCATCAAAACCATCCCAGAACTTTTTAAAAATTAGGACCTGTAAGCCTCCTTGAGACCTACTGTATTTTACCCTGCATTTTTATAAGATCCCTTGGTGATCAGCCAGGGCTTGCAAGGGAATAGATTTAATGCAGGATACAGGTTATAGGATTATTTTATAATATTCACCCAAAAAATCAAATGCAGAAGAGTCCAAAAGATCCGGTGCACTAGAGACTCAAAGAACCCAGCTGAAGGCCTGGCCAGCAATGTCCTGCACAAGTCCAGCTGAAGATCTAGAGCCCATGGCAATGTCCTGCATGAGTCCAGCTGGAGGCCTAGAGCCTATGGCAATGTCTCATACAAATCTGTATCAAGGATCTGCACTGGGAAAGCCCATAGGTTAATGATGGAAGCTAGAAGCTGTGCGCCAGTGGGATGAAGGATCTGTGCCAACAGACCGAAAGATCTGCACAGGAGCCAGGAAGTGATGCTCAAGATAAGGACAATGAAAAAAGCCGAGTTCATATCAGCAAAGCCAGCTCAACCAGCTTCTCCAGGGGAATCAACAGTACCATCTTCCCCTCAAGTTCTCCTCTTCTGCTGCTGGCAACAATCCTGAGGTGAGCCTTCCACATCCAGCACCAAGCTGACTCAACTCAGCTGGATGTTACAAGTTGACCATTAGTTAATCCACCACAACACCCTTCCATGGACATCTGTACTACCATAGTTAGTTCACGCTCCCACATGGTCCCCAACTGATCGCCCACTTCCCACTGGTCTTCTTAAAGCCTACTCACAACACTGACCATGTCACTTGCTTGCTTCCTCCTCACTTGCGGGTTTGTAGGTTGGGCCTGGCCTCTGCTAACTGCTGCCTTCAGCCCCTACCCTCACCTCCACCCCTCATGCCTCAGCCAGCTGGATAACTTGAATTTCCCGAGTGCATGCCTCCTTTTGCCTGGCTGCCTCCTTTTGCCTGGCTAACTCCTTTTCATCCTTCAGATCTAAAAGCAGAACCATCAGTCTGGGCCGCATGCCTCCTCTGGACTCTGCAGGCCCCAGCCAGCTCTCTCTATGGCACAGTTTGGCTTGGCTCCTGGCTCCCTTAATGTGAACTTCTTCAGAGGGCCTGGGTCTCATCCACTTATTCCTCTGTCTCCCCAGCTCTAACAGAGCCAGGTAAACTGGCTGGTGGTGATTCATAGGTTCTGGGATCAATACTGTACTTCCCTCCCTACCTTGTGACAGCTTGCTTTGGTGCTTAGAGCTCCTCCAGGGCAGGAGTCTTGTCTTTTCCATCTCAGTGGTACAAGTATCTGGCACTGGATGCTACCAAGATTTGGGGGGAGGGGCACTACCAAGGTGAGGACTCCACCCTTCTCCAGGTTTTCAAGTGCAGCTTACACCTAACAAAACCTGCCCTGCAGTGTTGCGCTTCTGTCAGTCATAAGATTTGTTCCCCATCTGTGCTTCTATCTGCCTGCCTGGTGGACGCAGAGTCCAGTCTGACCGGCCACAGCCTGCTCTAGCTTCTTGCGTTGTTCGTAGACAGATCAGGGAAGCACCTCTGGGCTCCAGGCTTTCACCCCGGCCTCTCACTCCCAGTGTCCCCGCGGAGAAGACCGAGGTACCTCCTTCACGACCCAGTCGTCAGGAGACGAAGGGAAAGAGAGAGAACGCGAGAGCGGGTCTCTGGGTGCAGGAGAGCGCGGGAAAGAAAGTGACTGCGGACGCGGAGGGGGCGAGGGGGCGAGGGGGCGAGGGGGCGCGGAGCGCAGCCTGCCGGCGGGCGCGGGTTGGGAGGCGCCAGCGCGGCCAGCCTCCCGCCCCTCGGCCGCTCCCTCCAGCTCGCCGCTTACTTAACCTGGCGCGGGCGGCGAGGCGCTCACTTCCCCGGAGCCAACTCCAGCTGCGCCTGCCCTCCGGGACTCTGCGCGTCTTCTCACTCCATGGCGCTCCTCGTGCGGCTGCTGGCCCTCGCCCTGGCGCTGGCCCTGGGTCCTGCAGGGACCCTAGCGGGCCCAGCCAAATCACCCTACCAGCTGGTGCTGCAGCACAGCCGGCTCCGAGGTCGCCAGCACGGGTAAGCGGAGCACAGGGATGGGACTGGTTGCTGGGCTTGCAGCTGGGGGAGGAAACGACACCCCCCTCCCCCGCGCGCGCACACATACACACAAAAGCAGGCAATGTGCAGTACTCAGAGAGACCAGCCCTCTACCCCGGCGAGGGAGAGAGGTGCGGGAGCCTGGGCAGGGGAGTCAGCGCGCTACACTTTGTAGAGGAAGGGCTTAGAAGAACTGACCCAGGGCTTGAGAGATCCCCTTTGAGCCTCTTCCCCCAGCCATGGCTGGAAGCGGCCAAGCAGCTCTGCCCCTAGTCATCGGAAATACGTTGGGAAGGTGCCTGAGACAGAGAGGAAGCCCACCCAGCAGTGCTGCCCACCAGGTCCTTGTCCAGTGACTCCGGAGGAGACTTTGGCCACATAGGTGGCAGCATCACACGGGCTTCTGTGCACCCGGCCTTCGCCCACCCCAGGGCACCAAGGCAGCGCTCTGTGGGTGCTGCAAGGGTAGTGCAGCGCCTGAGGCCCTGTGAAGGAGAAGCGGACTCCCCCCTCTCCCGCCTCATACTGTAGGCTGTGGGGATGGGGAAACTGAGTCTGGGAGGACGTAGGATTTTCCCAGGCCTGCAGTATGGGCAGGAATCAGGATTGGAGTTTGTCTTAAAGCAGAAGGGGTTTGTAAGTGGGCACTATCACTTAGGTAGTACTTTGAGACACTGAAGATGAGGGCAAACTGGGCACAGTGGTGCACACTTGCAATCTCAGCACTCAGGAGGCTGAGGCAGGAGGATCACTGCAAGTTCAGGGCCAGCCTGGGCTACAAAGTGAGTTCAAGGCCAGCCTGAACTGTGTAGCGAGACCCTGTCTCAAAAAAAAAAAAAAAAAAAAGATGAGGGTAAACCCAGGCAGAGGGCATGACTTAGTGAAGAAGTGGCACAGACCCAGCCAGAGATTTCTGCATCCCAGACTGGGCTACATCTGCTTCACACAGCTGGGCTTTGCTGTAGCTTCCAGTCCGCTTGGTTGCACCAGCTTCTTTTTTACACCCAGGTAAAAAAACTGTGTGTAGCTAGAAACCAGTGGTGATTCCTCAGGGGTGGCCCAGATACTGTTGAGTCCTGGCATTCCTGCCAGGGTTAGGCAGCACCTAACCCTCCAAGAGATGGGACAGATGGGTTTTCAGACCAATACTCACAGTTGGGGTGCAGGTTAATAGAGCTGACTTCATAGGCCCCCCGAGTACAGGCCGCCCCTTTGTTTCCTCTGCCTGTGGCTTTGGGGGGTGCGGGGGGGTGTGGGGGGCAAGTCTGGCCACCCTGCAGAACGAAATCAAGCCAGGAGTACTGCAGCCTGAGTGCCCTCCTGCAAGGAGCAATGCACTGGGGGTGCCCTGGGGCCTTTGTGGAAGAGAAGCAGCAACCTTTGACTGAGACCATATGCATAAGAAGGTAAGGGGGCAGGTCAGAAAGGCAAAGGGCATTCAAGGAGGCATCAGAGTCAAAATGTGACAGCTGACATTTTTATTACTTCAGCCCTTCTCATTTTTGGTCCCTGTGGCTTTTTTATCAATGAAACACACTATGTTTGGGGACCACAGACCACCCGGGGAGATCTGTTCCAGAATGTGGCCTCTTAACCACTAACCTACGAGAAGATCACTATGGCACGACCCACAGCAGGCACCCAGAATGGCATCTCTGTCCACGGCCACAGCAGAGTGTTCCCAAAGGTATTCAGGGATTTGCATCAAGAACCATCCCTAGCAAACCTCTTTAGAGCCCAGAAGAGATATTGACCAGACCAAAAATATGGCTTTTTAAAAAAACACAGATGCTCTTTTATTATGTATTTCAGATGTATATTAATTCCCTCTGCAACCTGATCCTCTTGGTTAGCTTCTTGCAGTGCAGTTGGAAAGACCCACAGTAACCTGGGAGGGACAAAATAATCAAGAAGTCACCGGGCACCTCCTGCCCCCAGTGAGTTCTGGATGTACAGGCACAGGAACTGAAGCAAATAGTTGCAGACAGCGCTCCATTTACTCTGATCTAAGTGTCCCTGAAAATACCACAGGGCTGCCTGGTCTTGTGCATGTGGGTGGGGCGCCTTGTACAAATGACCTCGTTCAAGCTCCAACTCCTTATTCAGAGTGGGACCACTGGAAAGGAAAGTTTTCTTAGTTGAAGGGCATGCAGTGCGCGCTGCACTGTGAGGGAAGAAAGGGTCAGCAGGCCTTGCTCAGGGGCACCTCTGTACCTCCCACAAGCTCTTTGGCGTTCATCTTCCAAACAGCACAGTGAGGTCTATTGCAGTTGTTCCCGTTTTACAGTGTGGAAACTGCAGCTTAGTGAGACAGAGTGACTTTGTGCAAACACAGAAAACTGTTGGAGGGTAGTAGCTGTGACATGGTCTCTTGGCTCCCAGCCATAGCTATGTTGCTATAGAGAAGGGGGAAAAAAAGTAATACTAAAAGAGAAGTAAAAATGCAACCACACCTCCACATATCAACAACGAAAAGCTGAACCGAACTTCCTGAAATGCTTGGTTTTCAAATCCAAGTTGCAGAGCAGTGCTGTTATGCTGCAGGCAAAAGGCCCAGAAATGGCTTACTCGTTTCTATGACACTTCAGTATAACTCCCCTGTGTGTACAGCTCACCCACACTCCCAGTGTGAGAGGAGGAGGGTCAGGGCTGCCCCAGTCTCCTCTCCTGTCACGAAGGGCAGCAGCAGTGGAAACTCACTCCGTGGAGGAATGTTGGAGCCACATCCACAGAGCCTCACTGAAGATCCGCCAGACGCCTACGGAAAGTTGCAGGGAATTCATCGACAGTAGTAATTTCCTGCTGGTCAGATGGAAGAACTTCTGGGACTGCACAAAGATGAGTAGGACTTAGGGCTGGACTATGGTTGTCAGGGACTTTTCAGGAGTTAGTAGGGACTGTCTAACCTGTGAACCCCAGGCAGCGAACAGAGAAGCCGAGTTTTTAGAAGTCTGCTGGAGGCTACGGGCACTTGGTGAGACCCAGCTGGGACTAAGGCAGGCTGTGGCTTCTGTCCAGCCTTGACTCTTCTCACCCTCACAGGAGGACACTCAGAACACCTCAGGGACAGGGTCTCTTCGGTACACCAGTGAGTGCTTTTCACTTCTTCCTCATGCCACATCAGTGATAGGGTCTGTTAGTAGCATCTTACAAGGGCTGCGTTCAGGCCCAAGGATGGGAAGAAGGATGTCACCTGAAGTGGTGGAGGAAAGCTGTCTGAGATGAATCGGACTCCAGCTGGAGTCTAAGCAGTGAATAACTGAGAGTTAACCCAGGGAGCACTCCTGATGACGCTGTCCTGACAGCAGCTGGCCACATGCCCTGGTTTACAGAGCGGACACTCTTGGTGGATTGTTTCTGGGAGTATGTCTGTATGTGGAGCTGTCAGGGAGGTGCTGGGGCTTCCCACATAAGACCAAGGCCTGCAGCACACCCTGGGATGTAAAGTGTATGCTTCCTGCGGGGTGTCAGTGCAGAGAAAGGTGGGGTATCTCTTAGAGTGGCTCTGCGTAGCAAGCACACCACTTTGACTTTGATAGCTTTCTCAGTTTATAATGTATAATCTAAAAGTATTTAGGTGCTTTTATTTTCACTTACCAATTGCCCACGTCAAAGTAGGATACATGCATGAAATTATATTGATGTATAAGACAGACTTCACCAGTGTTTTGAGGGGAAGTTTTCATGGGCGCTGATGGGAATCTAGGTACATGGGACAAAGCCTATCCTAAAACTGCCCTCTGGTACCAACACTGAATGTCTATCTCTCCTCCATTTTTTGATAGTTCTGGTGACCCAGGAAGGCCAACATGATAGAAAGAACATCAAGGCTCATGCTGACCATCTCACTGACACTGTTGCTTTGTTTCCAGCCCCAACGTGTGTGCTGTGCAGAAGGTCATTGGCACCAACAAGAAGTACTTCACCAACTGCAAGCAGTGGTACCAGAGGAAAATCTGTGGCAAACCCACGTGAGTACCTGTGACCGCCCAACCAGCAGTCACTACGGAGGCCACGCAGCACATGTGCCAGCGGCAGGTGCCTCTGGGCTGGGCCAGCCTTCCTGAGGAAGGCCAGGCTGCCTAAGGAGCTGTGAAGGTGCATGTGCAGACGTGTCAGGGAACTGGGAGCTCGGGAGTGGCACTTTATGAAGCTGGCCAGTTTGTTTTGCATTTTTAGGGCTGCTGACAAGAACTTGGATACATTTTTCAGGGCTGATTTAAGATGGTAATAAGCATAAAATAATTGTGTGTGTGTGTGTGTGTGTGTGTGTATGTGTGTGTGTGTGTGTGTTTCTCCCAATCTTTACTAAGTAATATAAACATTCCATGGAGATGCTATGAACATGTGACTCAGAGGAAGAAAACCTGTGGGTAAACTTACCCTACCCACCATCCCTGCCCTGCAGTGCTAAGTGCTAAGAAAAATACCTTAAAAAGACTCAGAGTGCCTAGAAATATGCACACAGTGAGACAGCATTGTTTATTAAAGCCCAGGCTCAGATTCCAACTCAGACCCCTCACCTCTGGATCTACCACTTACCTGGGGGGAGTTAATGTTTAGGACCCTCAATTGCTTCAACTTTAAAATGGAAATAACTAAAGGCCTTGCCTTGTTACAATGATTGTACAGTCTCCTGCACATAGTAACTGCTCATTATACCCCTGCTATTGTTATTACCCAGAATTTTAAAACCTAGCCCCACGGACAGAAGGACACATGCCCACAGGGTGATTTTAGTAGGGCTTGTTGGCATCCCTATCAGCATGAAGGGAGGCAGGCCTCACCCTCAAGGCTGGCTGCCTGCTAGAAACAAGGTAGGATACGTGCACTAACAGAGTTCTGGGGAAAGCTAATCTGTTTGGCACTGTCAACAGGTCTTAGAGTTGGCTGTGTCTTAGAGAGAGGAAAGCATGCTGTGCAAAACCTTCTGAGCCACTTGTGGGGTCTGACCTTCCTCTTGTCTGCATAATGGGAGGATTAAGAGACTCTAAGCCCCTCTCCTGAACTTCTTCCAGTGTTAGGGGTTTTTACATTCATTGCTTGTGATGTTTTGCAAGTGGCTACTTCCTCCAACTTAATGACCAAATGAAAGAAGGAAAACGCTCTTTCCTTAAAAACGTTCTTGGAAACAAATATCCCTGTGTGTGACTCTCATTGTGTTAGGCAATTACCAATCTTCGTCTGAACCAAGGGAAGTTGGAAATCATGGCAGAACTGCAGAGACACCAGCAGTTCCCTGGAGCCTGTGTAGTGCAGGTCTGTGGAAGGTGATTCCCACACTGACCAAGAGCCCAGCTTCAGATCTATGAGTCGCACAAATAGGACACATTTTAATAAACCTGGAAGAGAGCATCAGACTTGGCAATAATTTTTTACTGTTTGGAACAAAAAGAGATTATGCAAACTTTATACCATACATTCTTCTATGCTGTCCAAATTTAAAATATAATAATACCTTTGAGATGGATTGATTTTTCTCATTATCTACTTAAATAAGCAGTTAATTAATTACTTAACTAAACACAAAACTGGGCCCCAGATCATTACTTCTTAGAAGGTAACCAAAGTGCCTGTGCCAGACCAATAGCTCTTCTACATCTCAGAGCCCTGGATTTCGCAGAGCCCCCCCATTTGGTTAGTGCTGGTTTCTCAACCAATGGGACCCGCCTGTGATGTCAAACTAACGACAGGGTGGTATCCGCCATGCTGCTTCAGGTGCCCCTGTGTTGAATCATTTGTCCAACTAGTTAACAGTAGCTTGATGACATTCTTCAGCAGCTCCCAGGCTGCCACTGACGGGCAATGAGTCACACTGGCTATTGGCTCTTGCCTCTTTCTCCCTGTGTGCGCCAGCACAAGTCACAAGCAATAGAGCTGTGTTGACAAAATGCTCCTGGGAAGGGAAGATGGGTGTGGGGGGTGCTGGGGAAGTGAGACTTAGTGTTGAGTCAGGCCAGGCTCAGTAATTAGGCCGAGCTCAAACCAGAAAGAGATACTCTTCAACTCTTAACTGTGGCCTTTGGTTTGGGCAGTTTCTAAAGAAAGGAAATGGAGAGAGAAAAGTATGAACTGACAGAAACAGGACAGGAGAGGCTCTTCCTGGTACATCACATGTGGTGTCAGGAGGTGGCGCTGACTTGGAAGAGACCAAGAGAACTCAGAGGGAAAGAGGAAGAGGTTGAACCCATGTCTGTTGTTCCCCAGAGCCTAGAGCAGCAATATGGTACATTTGTACACCTGAGACAGAGACCCTGAGAGGTCTGACTACCACATGGCCAGAGTAAACGGTTTTGTGTAGCTGGTAAGGCAAGGAGGGAGAGGCTGTGCTGGCTGGAGTCAGTGTCATCTTGGGAGAGTAGGTCCCTAGGTGCCTGGAGTTGGGTGAAGACCAGGGTGAGAAATGGGAGTGGGGTGCTGCTCAAAACAGAGAAGCCTGGCTCACCGGGCCAGCATGGGCAACAAGCATTCTCTCAGCAAGATTCTGCAGAAGAGGCTGTAGCAGATGTGTGTGTTAGGATAAAAGGAAGCAGAACATTGTGGGGAAGTGGGCAGCACAGGTCTTCAAGGGGCCCAAAACCAGAAGGAAAATTTGAAGGCCCTGGAGTCCACGTCTGGGAGGAGAGGGGCTGGCCCCGTCACCATAGTCCTTATCAGGGGAAGCTGTGGTGCCACAACACCTCTTCTGTGCTCCCAAAGAAGAAGCTGGGACTGGTTCAGTGTGTCCAGGGGACATATGGATTTCACTGCAGGAAGTAGTTAACAGTGGACCCCTATTTCAGGGCTTGAATGAATTGTATTACTTGAAAATTCACTTTCATTTCAGATGCCTTCATTTCAGATCCTAAGAGCACTAGAGTGCTATGCTGGCCAATCAAACAGAAACAGGTAGGGAGGCAGATGGCACCCCACTCTGTGATTTCAGAACCCGGTTTGATTGGCAACCATAAAACTATTAGATGTGGCAGCTTGAGCAAAGGTGCAGGAAATTGTGGCCAGGAAGCCTGGCTGCCTCTCAATAGGCCTCTTTTGTGTGAGCCCTGGAGAGAGGAGCCTGTTTAACAGCCAGATCAGAGGAGACATCCTGGGGATGTCACAGTCACAGCAAGAGCTCAGCTATCACAAACGTGGCACAGGAAGGGCTGATGTGGAAGCTAGCAAGTTGGAAGAGCAACACTTTTCACAAACGCAAAAGCTGTTCTCTGGAGCCAACATGGGCTGCAGGGCACTACCATTTCTGTAGTAGCAAGTGCTGCTTTACCAGGAGGCAAAATCACAATGCATCAGCAGTCCATTAAAGCTTATAGATTTAACTCTTACTGAAGGCATCTGTGATATGGTCAAACTTTTCTACCTGGTGGGTCTGTTTCCTGGGAAGGGCACTCAGAGACGTCTGACATGAAGCTGAAGAAGAGCCATCCTTCTCCCTTTCCTGGATCCCATAATCTTGAACCCAAGAGGAAAAAGAAGAGAACAGTGAAAGACTATGTAGGCTCTCTGCAGAGCCACATCATGCCTTTTCCGTGTTTCATATTGTCTTGGTTACTTTTGTTGCTGAGACAAAATACCCAATGCCCAAAATGAAGGAAGGGAAGGTTTATTTAGCTTACAGTTTGTGGAGGTTTCAGTCCATACTTGGCTGGTTCTGAGGCAGAGTGGCACATGGCAAAGGGCAAAAGTTCATGGCAGCAGAGCACAGCAAAAACAACCAGCAAAAGGGAGGAATGGTGGCAAGCAGCCTCTTT